>JAABNY020000034.1:24949211-24970602 GCA_015164015.2 Brevimyrus niger
AACAAATGTTCCCCATGCATGAAGAAATGGAGGGTCCTTACAAATGTCCCATGTCCCACTCAGAAATAAATGGAGAGTCCTCAAAAATGTCTCCTGTCCCACACAGAAAAGGAAAAATTACACAAGTGTTTTTTCCACACATATGCAGAAATGGAGACTCGTCACAGTTGACAAACACACACACACACAGAAATGAATGGGGAGTCCTCACAGATGCCCCACATGCACACAGAAATGAATTGAGTCATCACAAATGTCTCATACTCATGCAGAATTAAATGGAGGGTCCTCAGAAATGTCCCCATAATGTGGTAAAATCTGATACTTGGGTTGTTCCAACATTTTTCAGGTCCCCACAATGTTATCCTGATTTTTTATTTTTTTTTTTATAGCGAATGCGTTAAAAAAAAAAACTAAAAATGCCAGGTCTTGAATTTGTTTGCTTACTGCCAGATGTCTTGAACATGTTTGCTTAATTATGCTTAATGTAGGGCTGGGTAGGGGTTAAGGTTTTCATAGTTAGAATCAGGGTTATGCTTTTAGAAGTGAATGTAGAGTCCCCAAAATAATAAAACTTTAGTGTGTGTGTGTGTGTATATATATGTATGTATGTATGTATGTATGTGCGTGCGTGTTGGTCAGATATAATTTTGGTGACCACTTTTTCATTCCTCACAAGAGGAAAGTCTAAACTGTAGTTGCAATCAAAAAATGTTAAATGTCTTGTATTTTTGTTTGATTATTTGTGGTTAAGGTCATTTTTGGGATTAGGGTTTCACTCATGGAAATGAATAAACGGTCCCCACAAAGATATTAGTACATGTGTGTGCAAGTGTACGCACACTGGCATCCTCTCCAGGCTATTGCTGTGTGCCTCATGCTGCCTAGTATGGGCTCCAGACCCCTCTGCAGCCATGACCAGAATAAGTAGTTAGAAGGTGTATTGATTAATAATAATAAATTGGTTGTGATGTTTTTGTTTTTTAATTGGCTGAAATCTAATCAGTATTATCAGTTTTATAATTCTTTTTATATTGTAATTTGCAGCATTATGTCAAATATATTGTGTCGGGCACAATAAATTTGACACAGTAATATCTCCCATGTGCTAATCTCTCGCTCTTTGAATGCTTGCATTGTTGATGAGACAGGATTGTTTGTGGCAAAAGCACAGACCCTGTTCTCTCATGGTTCAGGGAAAAAATGGATAGACGTCCCCTGTGAGCTGGTAAGCAAATTGCCCTCAGGAAGAAAGTAAAAGAAAAAAAGACGGAAACATCTGAGGCTGATTGTTGAATATTCCTTATATTTCTGAGGGAGTGAAAAAGTCAGAAAGAGCATAACGAAAGTGTTATTTCTTTCTTTTGTTTTTTGACAGTGGAATTAGACCTATAAGTAGCCCTTTCAGGATTACTTGACCTGTGTTGCAGCAATTCATCTTGGTAGGCAGGCCTCCCAAGTAAATCTTTGCCTAGGACCTCTGGAATGGCGGAGCCATCCCTGTCAAAAGGGTCAAAGCTGTGTCTGTCATCTCTCTTGTGTAAAGTAGTTATTCAGTATCTGATGTTATCGAAGAAGAAAATCCATCAAGTAATTATGCAGTTACATTTGAAATGTGTGAGAAAGCTAATCCATTGTTGGTGTAATACCATAATATCTAGCTGTTCAAGTGAGTATATTGTATAGGAACTTGATACCAACCTAAATTTTTGTTAGAAAGTGATATGAGGTAATGGTAGTAAATAAATAAGGAATTACTTAAGAGAAACTGACTATGACGGTGGTATACTTTCTCAATGGCTGTTCACTTGGAGGCATACTGGCAGGCTTTCTCATGTGTCCTGAGCCATATGACGATGATGAAAAAAACAATTCATAGGTTTTAAGTATCATAAACTTACAAAGAAAAAAAAGGTAACGTGTACTGCAAAGAAAGGGTGGAAGCCTTTTATATAAACTGGGTGTCTGGGAAGGATGGAGATGCATATGCCTCCTTGCAGTCACAATTTAATCATGCAGACAAGGTCAATGTCAAACAGAAGAAAGTCAAGCTGTCCCCGCCCCCCTCTGCTCTGTCCCCGCCCCCCTCTGCTCTGTCCCCGCCCCCCTGCGTGGCACAGCTGCCCTTTCACTGTGATCACTAACTCACAGAGTAAACTTAATTACTCTGGCAGCGTCACCAGCAGGAGCGGATCTGCCAGCCTGTTTGTCTTTTATATCCTCATTTTATTTTGCGCAAATATACAGAGGGAGGTTGATGATTGAGAAGGCTGAAATTTTTAGGCAAGTATCTAAACAACACAGTTCATAACATAACATCTGATATTAAGCATGGAGTTGTAATGCTTGTATTCCCAAATGCTCTGTTCTCCTGGAACACTGGGTACGTTTCTGGTTTGCCCTTTGAGAGTTTGGTCACCTTTGTTTATTGTTTATAATCAAGAAATTACTTTTTTCCAAATGAACTACCAGTGTATTAAAATCTTCTTGCATCACAATAAATTGTTTTCTTTTGCACTTGGAGAATAATTGTACTTTGCAGAATATTTTTTTATCACAGATGTCCCCTTTACAACAGAGATTTAATATATATTTATATTATGCAGTCAATGGAATGTGCCTTGATGTAATCTTTCAGGTGGATATGATTTTCAGAATGTATAAAAAAAAAAGGAAGAGCACTCTGTATAATACAAATGTCTCACTGCTTTCACATTCAGATGTGCTCCTGCCCAAGTAAAGTGTTTGTGCGCTGCTAGAGCAAAGCCCTAACTCTACCTCTACTCCCTAGTCACTGCCTTGATTTCAGTTGTCCTTTTGCAAGTGTACTAAGGAAATATCATAGTCACAAGATACTTTGATTGGTCTGCTATTTATCTACAGCCAGACATTCTGCAGTTTTTACTATCTGTTTCAGTTTGAAATATAGATGTCACCCCTTTCAGAAATATAAGAAGTGATCATTCGATGGTTTATCGAAGAAGATTAGAATCAGTGAGGGGTCTAAGAAGGCCATGGCCTTTTTGGAAAAGTACAAACTCTAAGTGTTGTTCTTCCTGGAAGGGAAGCCCAAGACGCTCAGTGAGGGATCTTCATTTTCTCTCTCACTTCCTATTAACTTAGACAATTCTTTCCCTTCTGTCATTTGCTTTTGTTTGTACGATTGTCCTCTAGATCTTGAAGGTGGATTATCAAAGGTGGTCATCTTGCCATTAGACAGCATATAGGTACAGGTCTGAATTCTCCCACATTGCCAAATATGGTGGAGACTTTCAGCAGCTGCTCCCCCAAGCTAAATACTGTCAGTGTCTGCCGCTGGTCACTGTGAAGTGCTTAATGTTTGCATGAGCTTGAGAGATAAGCAAGATATGCTTGTGCTGTCTGCATGCCAAAATAGGAAATTAATCCATTCCTCTAAGGCTCACTGTACCTCAGTGTGTGAGTTCTGAAATGTGAAGCATGGACGGATGAATATGATTTATGTAGATGGAAGAAGGATGAGATTAAGAAGTCATTTAAGTGAAGGCTGTGTATTATTGTGCAGGAGTTTGCTTCTCCTGCATATTTTATTGTACTCTGTCTTATTGAATCTTGAGGTTTTAAATTAGCAGGTAGTGACACTGGTGGTTTCTGGTTAGTTTTCCTGTCAGCACATTAGGCAACTGTTTCTTTAATAGGATTTCTACGTAACTCAAGCATTTTTCAAGCAAAGCTTACACACATAAGTAATTTTGATTACTGTGAAAGCTGTAACATTGTAAATGTCTCTAAAGCCATACTGTTTGGTGTCCCCTTTCATTTTGGTGGCTCAGAGCATTGAAATGTAATCCCTGGTGTAAATTGTGGTAAGATTACATGGTTAACTTAATTTTAAAAAGCATTAGACTAGAGTTTTGCACATAGTCCAATTCAAATGCAGAATCCATTTGGCCATTTCAGATGTCAGTATAAAACTAGCATGATGGACATTAATAAAATTACTTTTGTTGATAATGACTTGGTCAGATAAGTAGGAAAAATACCAAATTTTTTCATTATACACAGAGAAAGTTGTAAACTCAATTACATCTCTCATTGATTTTTTTCTTTATTATTTGCTGGTCACATCAGCCTGCAGGCTGCCAGTAGTTTGTGCTTTGCTGTCAATATATGTGTTAAATTCTGCTTTGCTCTTGATAAACGGGTACTGTGCGATGTGTGAAATACCAAGTAAAGTAACACTCAACTTCGAAGAAAAGTATTTATCAAATTATAGACATCCCAATTCCCAAGAACCTTTTTAAAAACATTAAGCGGGGAAGTTATTGAATTACTGTTGTTTGCTACCAAATCAAAAACTTTTTAATGCATTCCTGTGGTAGATCACAGCGGTGCCCAGTACCATAGTGGTATATATTTTGTTGCCAATTAAGATACCAACAGCAGTCCGTTCTGTATTGCAGCGGGTGTTTTCCGGGCTGCCTCATACTGGGATATCCCCCCTGTACTACCCCTGGCTAGTCCTGTCCCCTTCTGACCTCAAGATCAGTAAATCATGCTCCAGTTATTTTGTGGAACATCAGTCTGCTCATATAAACCTGATGATCTGTAAGCAGCATTGGCAGAAAGCAAAGACCTACCACTCACAGGCATACACACAGAGGCAATAAACAGGAAAGAACATTAATAATTTATGGATAATAAAGATTGTGTTTTATTCTGCACAAGTAACAGATTTTTCAGGTTATCACTGCAAGGTTGGAGTAACCAGTCTCGCCACCCTTTTGTTATTTATGATCAAAGGCAGCAGCGGCGATTGTATGTGCCACAGCTACTGTCTCTAACATGAAACGCTCTCTGTAGCAGTTTTTTTTTTCCATTTGTTTTTCCGTTTTTCTCCATCTAGTGTGGCATGTGCTGCGTCCTTTGAAGTGACGTTTAAATTTTACTCTGATACATTCCAGGTAATTGTAAGTATAGGTACCTTAGTAAGGTAATTTCACGACAGTATACAAGTTAGCAGGCTACTTTCTACGTACTGTAGTAATGCAGCCAGTTCATTATTAGGGAATTCAACAGACATATCAGCCAACAATGAAATGTAGGTACTAGACAGTTACTGTATGGTCCAGGTGTTGATGGGCCCACATCCTATTGACTGTGTGTGTGCATGTGCTGTTCAGCTGATACTGTCCAGTCTGGGTTTATGTGTCTAAGTAGAAATTGCTAGGTTTGTTTGAACTTGATTTATTACATTTATTTCTGACGAGCATTTGTTGCTCAGTCATTTGTCTTTTCAGACCTTTGCAAACATTAGTTCACCTACCTTAGATGGTGAATGTAGCATTATATAATTTTAAGTGTTTTGAGAGTCCCTCAGATTATCTTTTGGGCAAAACTGGTTGCTATAGTGATTATTATTCAGGCAAAATAGGTGTAGCTGACTTTGTATGTTTCAATAAATTGTCCCTATTGGTTAATGTACCAAATTTTGAAACATACACACAAACGCTCTCTCTCTGCACATATACATATATATATATATATATATATATATATACACACACATAGTTTATGTCAAATTGTCATGCATTTTTCAATCTTTTTGATGTCCGAAGGCCCACCCCCCTTCACCTACCTGAGGAACATTTCTAACTGCAGGTGAATTTATGGAAGTCTATTTGGGCCAGTTATTCCTGGATTAAAACATTGGGGTTCATATTTGAGATGCATAAAGGGATTACTGGTGCACATCTTTTTAATTGCCTTTTTGAACTGGATTTGTTGATGCCTCTCTGGATAGCAACCATACGAAGCTGGTGGTTAATTTGTGTCGTTTTCCCCTGGCGCAGCATCCAGAGCCTTCAGTGAAGTCTAACATTAAGCCTAATTGCGGTGAGACTACGCAGTGCTCTAGGAATAAAATTAGCTTTTGGCATAGCCAAAAGTTGCAGTTGTGCCTATTTATTATTTTACTTGATGTGATGAATTCAACTATAGCTAAGATGAGCTGTTGCAGATCGATTGCACATGTTTACTTTTGCTTTGATCATGAAGTAGGTGCTCTATTTAATGCACTTTTTATTTGCAGAATTCATATCTATTGTACCACATTATTATAGCATGGTGGTTTAATTTGGGCCTTTTTCACACATTCAATATTCCCTTGCTTGTTTCCAATCAATGGTTTAGAATTTCAAGGCATTCTGTCCAAGATATAAAATAACAGAATAGAATATTATGGCTTATTTGAAACAGACCGTTGCTTCCCTACAGCTCCATTGATAATTTTGAGGGCTAAAGCCAGCATAAGTCTTTTGTGGCAGAACTTCCACCCAGTCATTTGTTTCCTCCCCCTCCTGCGGGGCACCACACCTGCTGGAGCCAGCAGGCAGAAACTGTGAAATTAGCCCCGTGGAAGACCAGCTCCCGCAGTGACCTGCCTGCCCCCCATCCCTACTCCCCCGTCCTGTATGTCTGATTTTTATTCGTGGCAGGGTCCATTCATACTCTGGCAAAGAAGAAAAAGTGAAATATTTTCTCTGCATTTTTCCAGCTGTTTCGCTGTGTATTCCCATACTCTTATTGCACTCTTAATATGCACTCTGGACATTTCTTTCTGTTAATGTTTTTATTACTAAGCTCTTCATATGGAAAATTAGCTGAAAAAATTGTAATGGCAACTGTTTGTTTTCACTGACAAATTACCAATTTATTATAAGGAATACGTTTCATCTTTTAATGAATTGTGGCTATGTGTGTTTACTGTTTTTTTTTCTGTTTTACTCTTCACTGGAACTATTGATAAATTGACACCATTAATGTGATTTTGTCTACATACAGTTTTGAGGTCTGAAATGCCTCTTTGAATTTCTTAATGAATAAATTAACTTTTTTAATTTTAGATAATACTGTAGGTTGAGGTAAGTAATTAGGAATACAGGGTGGCATTCTGAAATAACCTTTAAAACACACTGTTATCATAAAGACCCATTATAGATTATTCAGCAAAACAGCTCATTTTCATTATATTCATATTCTTTTAAAAAACTGTTTTCTGCACCAGAGTGAATTGTAACTGTATTCTTTATTCATATATATAATTACTTTGTGTGTTTGTACTTTATAAGGAGAACAATGCAGACTTTATAGGCACAATTTTATATATAGAGTACTACTAGCAAATTAATAAATAAAATTAAAAGGCAAATGGCTATATAATAGTGGCCTTCACTGTCCATGTAGTTCAGTTTTCAGGTCCTTGTCAGATATACTGTGACATTGATTCAGAAATGAGTCTAAAAGAAATAACGCATGCTAAATACAAAAATTACACTTATTACACCTTATTAAACATCTCTAGTGGAACTTATGCAGTTTTCAGAGAAGGACCCTGTCCACAGAATATTAAGGTTGCTTAAGAGTTAAGAGACTGAAGCAACCATGCATTCATTCATGCATATATTGTGTATTCTATTTGCCCTGTTCTTATTGCTTACGTTGTAATGTCATATAAACTATGACAGTGTTATGTGTCATTCCATGCTTGTCTAGTTTAATTAATTAATTAATTATTGTAAGAATACACATGCTTCCTACAGAGTTCCTAAGGGGACATGGGAAGGGAAAAAAATGTGTCCTTTTATGAGATGTTGCAGCTCTTTTGCGTTATTTCACAGAACTTGCAATACAGGTGTTGCTGGCTATTGTTGAGATATATTACAGCTGGTAAACAGAATATAAAGCTAACTACTGTTAGTGTTGGAGTTCACCTTAAACCTGCTTTCAGGAATTAGCCACCACCCTGGTATTCTTGCTTGAAGATGTAGCTTAATTTGTGATATGCAGATCAATACTAAAATTTTGATCCTTTCGATAAAATGAAGCAACACCCTTGATTTTCCAGTTTTCTTTAAGGCCAATTGTAATTAATATTTCAGTGTTTAACTCTTGTACCTAACGTTCAATAGCTGTCACAGACAGTGCAATTTTTATTTAATGTGTATAAAAATTATGCACCTCAAAGTTAAATGGTGAGCTTAAAGCACATATCTGTGTAATTTAGTTTTATACTTTAGTAAATAAGTATATCCTTTGTACTTTGAATGGACTCAGTGTCAATAGTACTCAATATTATTATGAATAGTAATACAAAAATATTGTGAAATAACGCAAGTATTGCGAGATCTCGCAAAATGACCCCTTAGATTGTTTTTCCTCACATTAATTTTTCTCATCCCATGTGCCTGTAGGGGCTCTGTGGCTTCCAGGCCACTGATTTACAGGTGCATATTAAGGAGAAGTGGGCTAAGCAGAATTTTAGGATGTTTAGAATTTTGAAGACTATTTTGGACCTTTGTGTTAAAGCATGGCGATATGGATTGACCACTTCTAATCTTAGAGTGATAGTCATTCCCCATACTTAGATTCTCTCCAGAAAATGAACAAGATCAAATAAGGAATTAAATTTGTTTTGATAAATTGAAGCTGTTTACTAGGATAGTTCTGTCTCCGTTAGATCCATGGAGTAGCTGGCTGTAATTTGATATGACATATGCAATTTTATTTATAGAAGAGAAGACCCAGTAAGAAAGGTTTAATAGCTTTTTGAGTGGGTTGATCTTTTTAAATATTCAACTTCAATGAAATATAGAACATGACTCTAGGCTGTTTTGAATTTAAAAGTATGCTTCACAAAAGCAGATATGTATATTGAGCTGTTGAAATCTGTTTCTATGTTACAGGCAAACTTGTGAATAATAGTAGCACTCATCAGACCTGAAGGCATAGAAGAGAGGAAGAAATAATTTAACAGTTGAAAGAAATTTTTTGATGTAAAAATTAAAATTTTACTTAATATTAAATGATGTTAGTAATGTGTTTCTTAGACCTCAGGTTTTGTTAGGGTTATTCTGGAGAATACAGTTCTTAGTTTGGAATCCTACAGGAACCTGCAGAAAAGTCTATGGGGTATATTGTACAATGCATAAAGTATTCCTGATAGAAGGTGTTATTGTGTCTGCCGTTTCTCATCTATTTCATTTGTTCAGTAATTGAAATGATACCATGCTAGCAAGGTGGTGACCAGTCATCATCTAAAGAGCTCATTGGAGGATTGAGGAGTTTTACGAGCCTTAAAGCACTGGCAGATAACTTTGGGACTTAAACAAGTCAAAAATAAATAAAACACATTTCTCAACTCTCTATTGAGGCTAGGTTTTGGTGGATTGATACCTTGATTTGCATGTTTGTTACAGCTCCTTTGGATGTTGTATTTATTTTATTTTTGCATTTTTCTCCACCAGTACTTTTCCCCATATCTTAGATATGGATTCTTCTAAGGCAGGGGTGTCAAACTCCAGTCCTGGGGGGCCGGAGCCCTGTGTAGCTTAGTTTTTACCCTGTTCCACCACAAATGATTCAGCTCAAGAGCTGTGTGGTAATTAGCACAAGGAGTTGAGTCATGTGTTTTAAAATAAGAAGAAACCCAAAAATGTGCAGGATTTGGCCCTTCAGGACCGGAGCTTGAGACCCCAGTTCTAACCTATCAGTTATGTTCTGTTATTTGCAATTTGTGATATTGCTTTCGACTTTTGTGTTGTAGTAAGTGAGAATCGTGCAGATTAAGCAATCAGAAGAGAGCAGACATGCTCACTCGGTTACGCAGCATGTAAATGTGATTAGCATAAAGCAAGAGGGATCATGTGTGACTTTGTGTTCATCACTGAATTGCCAGGGTGAGGATCATCAGTGAAACATGATTGATTAGAAAGCAACTGCTGAGTCTGTCCAGCTGATGCTCCACGGCATCATTCTGCAGTTCCTTCTCCAGGAACGTTGTAGGCAGCACACTGCGTGAGTGCATGAGTTTGTGTGTGATGTGGGTGGTAGGAATGCCAATCAGGTGTCATTATTACATTCTTCTAGCTATATTAAATTGGTTAATTGAGAGTTTTTTTTTCTAGGCAATTTGGGTGAAGTTTCTATTAAAAACCATGTTTACCTCTGTGGTTAGCTAGCAGATTATTTTCCCTCCCAGGGTTCAGGCAAAACATTAAATTATTTTAATTTGCAATTAAATTTTGAAGTTCCTTTAGCATGCTGTCTTGTAAACTGTAGCTGTAATACACTGTAAGCTCTGGGCTGTCACAACTGTCTTTTACCAGTTATTGTCTAATGTTAAATACACTTTTACTGGAATATTACAAGCTTTGTGTTTGGCAGCTGTGGATTTTCCATTTTTCTCCACAATTCTGTTCGCAGCACTTGTTGTTGTAAAAATAAGAAAATTGGGTTGATTTTTGCCAGTTCTTCAGGAAGGCTATTGTATCCTCCTTTTGCAAAGTACATCTCCTTGCATGTAACTGAATCTTAAAGCTGTGATAATGCCTTCCATGTGGATAATTACATGCATACATACATAGAAAATAAAAGCAAAATCATCATATATACGAGCATATGTATACACATCAGTTACAGTAATGCAATAAGGTCAGTAAAGCTTTGTAGAACCAAATGTGGCTATTAACAAGGAGAATGTGTTTCTAATCAGTAGATAGGGGATTTTTTGCAGACCTAGAACATTTTATAAAGAATTTAACTGCTGATTTGTATTCTGTGTTTATAGTGTGTTTCTGGAGGTCCCCTTTGCTGTAGGGGAGGCAGTTATTAAACACATTTGTTTCCACGTATTAGCATTCACTGTTATCAGCATGCACTGAATTTAACCTTCATTCCAACCTCCAGTCTACACAAATGTGTGTTTGTTTGCATGAGTAACATCTCCGGATGACCAGTCAAGACTACAAAAAGTGTACTACTTGCTAGTCTAATAATAAAAGCCTCACACGAAATTAAACAATTAGTTGGAAGTTTACAGAGTATTATATTTTAGCCCTTTATAAGGAAAACTGGGTCTCTAGTTTTCAGCAATCTGTAAAGGATAGTTCCAATTTCTTGGTAAATGGATTTGTACAATCACTCGCACGACAGCTCTTTCCCATTTTAGATGTTTTCGCAGCATTCAAGCTGAATGCTAACGCTACCACTCAGTCTTTTTGCCACTCAGTGGGCGTGAATGCAGTGACCCTACCCACTGTGATACACCCTTTTCAGACACATTTCTAGGTAAATGATATGTTTATATTACAAACCAGTTAGCTGTGATAGACGAGTGTAATTAAATTAAGGTAAATCCATAAGTCATTGCATGTTACTGTGGTGAAGTGTCCATCAGTTGAATATAAGGCGAGACAAGTATATTTCATTAATGTTGGAAAAAGTGTATAACTGCAGTTTATATAAAGGTTGCAAAAGTCAATATCTTATGAGGACAGAAAATAAAATCGTATTCATATGGATGATTTTTTTCTGCTCATGTTAATGTTAATTATGGATACTTACAAAAGAGTATGTGTGTATGGCCAGATTACCTCGGCAGATAAGAGAAAGCAAAATAAGTGGATGGGAAAATAGAGCTAATGAGCGTATCCATGGGGATTTTGGCAAGGGGGCATCAAATGTGACAAACAAGACAGGCATGCGGACAACAAGCAGCTCAACAACAAGGAAAAAAAACACGTTAATGAGATTGGTGTGACCCATGCAGGAGTTCCAACGAAAACAAACTCAAATCAAATTCTGGCACAAATAAGCAATTAGGCCCCTGTTTAGCTGATTTTGATACATCTGTAATCGTCCCGATAACATTTGCATTTATTTCCTAAACGGATGGATCCTTTTGTGTGCCATTGTGCATTTTTAAATAATAACGAAAAATGTTTTCTTTACTCGGTGACGATTGTTCTGCGGTAATGTTATCATGTGCATTTAGCTACTCAATAACGGGGTAGATATTTTCTGACATCCCATTCCGTTTTGGAATAGTCTCCCGATGATTATTTTAATAGATTTGCAGAGATCACCAAGTGACTGTAAAATACACATTCATCATGGGCAGCCTGTGGTCAAGAAATGACACCACAGTAAATACCTTCCCCCATTACCTTTTAATGTTCAAGCTGTTTTTGGTGTGGATTTTCAGTATGGCCATAAACCACACTGTCATGAATGAGTGCCCCAGCTCCAAAGTCATTACTGAAGGTATGATAGAACATCTTTTACAGAATAACTGAGAACTTTAAATGTCATGTCAGGTTTGTGGAAGCCATTTTTCCAGTCCACTCAAGGTCACATGAATATGGATAGATTTTTTTTTTCCTTTATAAAGCCTAATACCTGCTCAGGGATTGTAATTTATAATGCACATCGGTTTGGCAATATCGGGATAGAGGCAGTAGTCTAGCCAGACACAATTCAGAAAAGTCAATCAGCCAGATCCCGTTCATCATGGGCCTCCTGCCCCAGCCGACTGCTGACAATAATTCAAGATCGCTGACACTTATTAGCAAACCCACTGAAGATAGATCAGCAAGGATGTAAAATGAGCCTTGTGTGAGTGTTTAATAAGAGCTGTAATTTTGCAGCTTTTACATCTGGGAGAGAGTGCTAATAGTGAATGCCTAGCAGGCTACTTTGTCTCAGCAAAGGAGTATGCAATGCAAATTAGTTCATTAAACAAGCAATACCTGTATCTGCAGCATTTACTCTCCCGATCAGTTTACTTATAGCCAAACTTGACTGTCTGAGTTTTGGATCAAGGTATGCTTCTATTGGATTGTTTTATTGCTATTCTTTGTTATCCATTTGCTGCTCTACCAGCTGACATCTCCTTGCTTCGCCTGCCTGCTTTTTCCTGTCTCCTACAGACACTTGTTTACTTAATGGCTCCCCCACTTTACATGGCCCACTTTCAAAGCTGCTCAGTTTTATATTTAGCTTTCTGAGATCTCCTGTCTCATTTCTCTATATTTCCCCCTCTTTCTCTCTCCCCATCTGCAGAAAACATGAAAGCACCTTTGCAAAGGTCACGGTCTCGGCAGAATATCAATTTCAACCCGACAAGAGCACCCATCGGCAAGGAGCTTAATTACGAGCCTGAGCCTCATTCATCTGCCGCCCAGAGTAAAGTGCCTGTGAGACGGGAGGCCGTCGGTGGAGCCAGCTGGGAAAAGGAGAGGGGACCGGAGGCACAGTCCATAGCCTGCTCTCCTAGCATGGAGAGTGATGTGGAGGCCCTTCTGGCCCGACTGAGGTCTCTGTAGTGCAGCTCACTCAGGGGACCGAGCCTCCTTCTGCTCCCTTTGTTTTCCTAATCAAACACAGGTTACCAACCTTTCCTGGTAAGTCACCAGAATCCTTTAACTCGCAGTAAAAATGTGGCCTGTGACTATTTCTATAAACAGAGCAGTAATGTCCACAAGTGTAGTGATTTAACCTTCCTTCAGGACTGACATTGGTTAAAACGAAAGCACCTTGTATTGTTTGAATGCTGTCCTGCATTTGAAATGACTAATTTTCTAATTAGTGTTGCTAGTGTTATACTGGCAGACTGAATTATTGCTTTATCGTACGACAATCCCACAGGATATTCAGAGATTAGTCATTGTTAAAAGTTTGCTTTTAAGGCATGGCAAGCACATTTTGTTCTTTTAAAAATGTCTAATAAATTATATGAAATAACTGGGTTTCTGAAACTAGTTATTGTTATTAAAATGTTAGTCACTCTAAAATTACTGCCACAAATTTAAATCAGCCCTGCAGTAATAATTCACAAAAACTGCAAAAAGGACACTTGTCACATTTAAAATATTATGGGCAGCATTCCGTTACATTTATGTAACCAATGCATTTAGCCAAAGCAACATACATTTGAGAAAGCAGGGCCTGGGGCAACTGGGGTTAAGGGTCCCACAGTGACATAACTCTGCTGACCATAGGATTTGAACTGACGTTCTTCCAGTCATGTGCATAGGGTCCTAACCCACAGACCGCTCACTGCCCTGCAAGATTTTTTTTAATGAATATGCACTTTTCGTATTTGTATTTATCCAGATAGGTTTCATACACTCCAATGTGTGCCTGCTATATAATATTTAATCTGCAAAGATACCCTGTAATGTCGCACACATCTTAGTCATCAAAACATTATATTTTACACAACTTTTTCCTCTTACATTTATTATACATGATATAGCATTCCAGTACAGATTTGTTGTACTGTTTCTATATCACACAATCATGTGCCAAAAAGAAAATATCTGCTTTTATTAAAATGCAAATTTATATATAACACTTGTATTATAAACATATTATTTCTATGCTGCTTTTCTATCTTTTGTGTAAATTCATCATGTAATATATAATTTTCATTCAGGTACCGTTTACCACCAATAAGACTTTTTAAAACTACATGATGCCTGTCAGTAAAATGTATCAAAATAGCTTTTAAAATAATAGATAAGGTACATTTTTGAATGTTTTGGCTTTTTGCACAGGTGATTTCAAAATCTGTTTTTCTCATCTTAATTTGACTGAATGTGTTATTTCCTATACTAATATCAGGGAGGGATAACATTTTGAATCACTGGTATTTTTAGCAATTGTATATCAGAATCACATCTAATCTGTTACTATCAATGACATTATTTGCAACACTTGATAACATTTTTAACTGTTCATTTGTTTTTCTGTCATGTTTAATCAGTTTATCGCTAAAGTGAAAGATCACTTCTACTCATTTATGGAATAAAAACAATTGAAAAAAGTTATCTGTATGGTGTGTTTTGTGTGTGTGTGTGTGTGTGTGTGTGTGTGTGTGTGTGTTATCTAAAACAGAAAATCATGTGGATGGGTTGTGAATGTCAACCACATGACCCAGATTTCATAATGAAAAGTCCTGCCAACAGTTAAGCTTTACTATAATCATAAATTTGATGCCACGTTTATTAATTTAAGCAAATCCTCATTCAAGGTTGTGAAGCATCTGTGGGATCATAAGCATTTCACATTTTTGCAAAGGCGCTGGAAAATTGTACAATGATTGTAGCTCCTGCAGTTTACGAACCTGCACCATCTCAAGTATAATTGCTAGGTAGTTGGAGGGCTTGTTAAATGTCAAAAATAAAGATTAGATTATTAATGGATTATGCACCAAGCACTTTACAAGCTTCAGTTCATTTGTTTGCTTTACTCTAATACATGAGCTGCTTGCTCTCACCCTGCATCTCATCAGCTGAGAATCTTGGCACCAGGTGAAGTTCTGGCCTGATATGTGAGGTTCTACATGCACTATATATTCTCATATGCTTACATTGCTTCTGAATCTATGGGGAACCACCTTAAAAAACTTGATTATTGTCTTACAAATACAATATCAGGTGAAAGGGTGGGTCAATAAAATTTGACCTGGTTTCAGGTCACAAAAATTTATTGTGGCCAATGTTGCATCAATT
Source organism: Brevimyrus niger (assembly GCA_015164015.2). Classification (NCBI taxonomy): domain Eukaryota; kingdom Metazoa; phylum Chordata; class Actinopteri; order Osteoglossiformes; family Mormyridae; genus Brevimyrus; species Brevimyrus niger. The sequence goes on from JAABNY020000034.1 coordinate 24,964,544, forward strand.
CGTCTTGGGAATGACAGCTATTAGTCCTGCACAATGGCCAAAGGGATTTTGAGTCATTGCTGAACAACAGTGTCACTACATGATGCTGGTGGAAGAAAACGCTTCCTGACTCACTCCTCCAAAACACCTCAAAATGGCTCAGTAAAATCCAGATCTGGTGACTGCTGGCCATGGGAGATGTTCTGCTTCACTTCCATGTTCATCAAACCACTCCATCACCACTTGCTGTGTGTGTTGGTGCATTATCCAGTTACATGATGTCACCTTCAGGGTACAATGTTTGAATCAGTGGGTGAACAAGGTCCTCCAGAATAGTTTGGTAGTCCTTGGCAGTGGCAATCTAAAACAAGTAGGCCTATGGAATGCTAGGGGCTTCTCCCCACCGTAACTATCCAAATTGTAGGAAAGATAGTGAAGGTGGACTTATCAGTGACCAATACATGTTTCACATTGTCCAAAACCAAGATTTGTTCTACTGGCACAATTGAAATCGACATTTGGCATTGGCAGGAGTGACCAAAGTTTTGGCTATAGTAGCCTGACCATATTGACCCTGTGGAGACCAAGGGAACATTTTGGTGTAAACAGGAGAGTTGAGGTGCACATTTAATTCTGCAGTGAGTTGGGCAGCTGTGGTTTTATGGTTTTTTTGGTACAATCCAGGTCAGTGGCCGCACATCCCCTTCATAGAGCTTTCTCTCGTGGCCACAGTTACTCCCGCTGGTCCGTCCCTGATGGCGGAAGGCCGACATTAACCAGGATCCCGTGGCTCTCGATATACCACACAGACTTGCTGTCCCGGTCACAGATAAGATAGCGAGATACGCGCCAGATGTTTGTCCCCTTTTCAATACTGATATGTCTCCCGTGGATTGCAATATTTTATGTTCAGCTTTTCCGCTAATTCAGCCTTCACACTCTGCTCTTACAGACGGAATGTGTGAGCAGTGAAGACTGGCCACCAGGCTGTGCGTATGTACAACAGGCATGAACCTTCAAGCACTATTGTAGGCAGTGTTTCGCTTTCGTTGTCCAGCCCCTGTATATTCATGCTTCCAGGTGTGAAACCCGAGGAAATATATCTGCCAGATTCAGCAAAACATCTTATTTGCACAGAACAGTTTAATAAAAAAAAAAGAGACACAAAGATGTTTTAAATGTTAGCCGTCTGTCCTCTTATAATGTAGGGTCACCCGGGACAGGATGCCAATCCTGCAAGTTTCAAAGAAAATTATACTAATAATAAACTCACATAAGTAAATAAAAAATGTATTTGATGAATGAACATAATTTTCCCGCTATTAAGCTGCTAGCTAACTTCTTCATGCCATTAAATTTAATTTAGCACACAATTACTATTTCTGTTATGCTGTGTAGATACCACACTGCTCAAAAAAAATAAAGGAACACTTTAATCAGAGTATACTCAATTAAGCCTGGGATATTGATCTGGTCAGTTAAGTAGCGGAGGGGGTTGTTATTTAGTTTCAGCTGCTTTGGTGTTAATGAAATTAAGAACAGGTGCACTAGATGGGCAACAATGAGACGACCCCCCCAAAACAGGAATTGTTTAACAGGTGGGGGCCACTGACAGTTTTCCTTCCTTATTGATTTTAACTGTTTTTTCACTAGTTTTGCAGTTGGTGTCACTACTGGTAGCATGGGGCAATACCTGGACCCTACAGAGGTTGCACAGGTAGTCCAACTCTAATCAATATGTGCCATTGCCAGTAGGTTTGCTGTGTCTCCCAGCACAGTCTCAAGGGCATGGAAGAGATTCCAGGAGACAGGCAGCAACTCTAGAAGAGCTGGACAGGGCCATAGAAGGTCCTTAATCCATCAACAAGACCGGCATCTTTTGTGCAAGGCGGAACAGGAAGAGCACTACCAGAGCCCTACAAAATAACCTCCAGCAGGCCACTAGTGTGAATGTCTCTGACCAAACAGTCGGAAACAGACTTCATGAGGGTGGCCTGAGGGCCCGACATCCTCTAGTGGGCCCGACATCCTCTAGTGGGCCCTGTGCTTACTGCCTAAGACCGAGAAGCTCGATTGGCATTTGCCATAGAATACCAGAATTGGCAGGTCTGCCACTGGTGCCCTGTGCTTTTCACAGATGAGAGCAGGTTCATCCTGAGCACATGTGACAGACGTGAAAGGGTCTGGAGAAGCCACGGAGAATGTTATGTGCTGCCTGTAACATTGTTCAGCATGACCGGTTTGGTGGTGGGTCAGTGATGGTCTGGGGAGGCATATCCATGGAGGGACACACAGATCTCTACAGGCTAGACAACAGCATTACAGTAGGTATCGGGATGCAATCCTTTGACTCATTGTGAGACCATATGCTGGTGTCGTGGATCCTAGGTTTCTCCTGGTGTGCGACAATACCCAGTCTCATGTGGCAGATGCATGCTTGCAGTTCCTGGAGTATGAAGGAGTTGATACCATTGATTGGCCCTCATGACATTATGTTTTGGTCCATCCAACGCCGCCAGGTTTCACCTCAGACTGTCCAGGAGCACAGTGATGCCCTGGTCCAGATCTGGGAGGATCCATCATCACATTAGGAGCAGCCCCAACATTGTCAGGCATGCATACAAGCCTGTGGGGGGGGGGGGCATACAAACTACTGAGTACTTTTTTGAGCTGCTGCAGTGAAGTTTCAGCAAAATGGACTAGCCTGTGGCATCACTTTTTCACTTTGATTTTAGGTTGATAATTTTAATTTCTATCAAATGTGGCATCCTCTCCTTTATAACACATTAATCTGTCCATATCAGTATAGATATCCAGCATGATTTTTCCCCCCAATTGAGATCTGACGTGTTTTCAAATTGTTCCTTTATTTTTACTTATGTAGGTATATGAGCATTTTTAGAAAACAGAACACTCAACCAAATGATCTTGAATACATTTTCATAGATCTGTCTGCTTACTATTCCTAATGGTAAGTAACAAATGAGTCTGATGAGTCTGGTAGTACTGAAAAGAAGTGCTTGTCTATATTTCAATGGAATTCTTTTGAACACCCAGTGTTTTCACAGTTTGGGAGTTCTAAAACTTGATCTTCTTAGATATTTTAAGTAATAATGTTAAAGAACAAATTATTTAGAGGAACTTGCATATATCAGTTTCTACTCAAACTGTTGTAATTACTAAATCATTGCCGTTCATTTGAAGTTTAATAAGCTGAGTAGGACTGTACTTTATTTCAGTGATTTTAGAAAAAAATGGCATATCTATGATTTATTGACTAATTGGGCTAATAACACAATAGAGGCCAATACTAATAGCCCACTTTGGACAAATCTTTTTGTTTTCTGAGTTTTCTGAGAGGCTGTTTTTCTGTCCCCCCAACCCCCGTCTCCATTTTACATTTTACCCATAGCAACCAATCTGGCTCAAACTGAATCAGCCTATTTAATAAACAAATAAATAATGCAATTCACAACAACAACATCCACTCAGGGAATCCTGTCTTGTTTCCACTGAGTTCATCTTTGCTGACAGACTTTCTTCAGCGTGGCACTTTAAATCCTTTTGGCATTACAACACACACAAATGCGTTCCAGGCTCCTTCCATAAACGTGGAAAAGAAATATTGGCCTCCCTGTCATAGGCTGTCACGGGAGAACAAAATGCTGGTGTGGCCAGGGAAATTCGTAGAGAGGTGGCAATCTTCCTCTGACCTTTGCTGCGTTGACGAAGCCTGGCTGGACCAGGTGGAACTCATGTAATACTAAAATAAAATCCACAGACGACTCTTGAAACTATACATGGGCACGTCACTTTAACTTAATTTGTGCAGCCGGCCAAGGAGAGGGAAGATGGTCCGCCCCACTGAAGCAGAAAAGCAGATTGTACTGGGCTTTTTGCTGCAGACTCACAGGGGTGTCCTCCTGCTTTGTGTCACAGTACGTTCACATCTGTAACACAAGTAGAAGCTCTCCATTTGTATTAAAAAAAATGAATGACCTGATTTTTTTTTTTATTTTGTAGTGAAGAGAATACAACACTTGGCCTGCAGTGCCAAAAGTCAATTGAACATTCTTATTACAAAAGAAAGTTTCTTCTGCTTTTGTTGTGTATAGATGCCCTCACCTTGACAAAGTGGGCAGTGTTGTCAGTATGCAGTGGTGGCTTAATGGTTAAGGAAGTGTGCTTGTAATTGAAAGATTGCAGGTTCTAATCCCTGACTGACAAGGCGCCACTGAGGTACCCTGAGCAAGGTACCACCCCCAAGCACTGCTCCCCAGGGGCTGAATTAGTTGCCCCTGTTATGTTATGATGTCACTGTTAGATACTGAGGACACATTTTGTTGTTGTGTGCTGTGGCATGTAAACAGTGATTACCAAATTCTTCATCAACATTCTTTCAAAAAATCCACCGTAAGAGTCATGACACCAAGCGTACTGCGAGTTACTCACTTGGCTTTGCTTAACTCCTTTAAAGGCTGCAGTTCTGTGCTACGCCACTGGATCTGAATTTGCCAAACAAGCAGTGCAAAAACAAGAAAAACGTGAATACTACATGGTTAGTGCTGCTTTTGCTGTCCCACATGAGGGCACAAAAGGCATCTCTCAGTGTAAAAGCACCTGCTGGTCCAGATAAACACTCCACCGGTTAAAAAGAAAACATCCAGTGCTTAGCATAGTTCATTTTTTTATCCCATTGTCATTTAAAATGTTTCATGAAAATCTATTTCTCTGGCAATTGTTTGTTGTTTTCATAATAAAGATACAGTCAGCATATTGTGCAGCAGATTGCGATCTGTGCCGTTTTGACTGATCACTCTTTTTAAAATTCTCTGTATTGAAAAATGATTCTGTAATGCATTTCAGCTTTTTTTTTTTTTTAAAAAAAGGGGACTTATTTCTCCATTATATATTATTTTAATTATTTTTCATTAGCTGGCCAGATTGTCTTCCTGACATTAAAATAGAGATTAATTTATTTGACTTTAAAATTTGATTTTAAAATAAACCATTTATGTATAGCGAAACCTCAGTCTACATAATATGGAGTTTGCTTGCTTTCTGCATGGATAAAATGACAGTCACCTCAAAGTTTTAAAATCAGGCCATTATCAGCCTTGTGTCCTCTTCGTCTTCACCTTCAACATCTCTACATTCTTCCTTATTTTTCATATATGAGCCCCTCCTCGCTGCCCACCCATCTCTTTGTTCCAGGAGGGGGATCCTGATCCATGGAGGGCCAGTGTGGGTGCAGGTTTTTGGGATGGCCTCTCCATCAGCCAATAATAAGACAGTGGTTCTCAATTCCAGTCCTGGGGACCTTCTGTTATTGGCTGACTGAGAGGCCATCCCAAAAACCCACACCCACACCAGCCCTCCATGAAACAGGTCCCCCACCCCTGCTTTATTCCTTAGCCGTATTGAATGATTGCAGCATCTCTCAATACAGAATCCTTCAGCTCTGCCCAAACCCGCTGCCCAATGCGTAATAAATAAGGTGTCGGGCGAGTGACTATCTCATGCAGTGAAGAACAGCCAATCCCTGCCACTGTTTTTGTAGGGAGTAGCTTCGCCAGAACGGACTAATGCTAACTGACAGGAAGAAGCACAGACAGCCTGTGACATTATATGTTAATCACATTATAGGGGGAACCTAGAGGAATGGCACTGCTGAGTGTGTTTGGTGGACTGTTTCCAGCTGTATCCAGAATGTTCTATTATTATTACTACTAATGGTAATACTACTGCTAACAATAATATTTCTCTCTGAAGAACACAAATCGGATGTTTCCTGTAAGAACCCTTTATCTTTCCATATTTATGAAAAGATCAAAGGGCTTTTCGTATGTCCTGAGGTCGGTAATTACACAAAAACCATGATTGAACTGTCCATTCTGTGGCAAACTGCGAGTTCTACTGTAATAAAAAATAACCATGAATTAAATAAAAAGGGTGTTTCATGGATGCAGTGTGTACATAAAGACAGTGTAGCCTCACTGCAGCTTGAAGGCTCATAGTAATCATGGCGGCTTCTGTATCTATTTCAGATGTATAGAAACCAGCAGTTAAGACCTTACCGG
>JAABNY020000034.1:24970627-24982069 GCA_015164015.2 Brevimyrus niger
TTGAAGGCTCATAGTAATCATGGCGGCTTCTGTATCTATTTCAGATGTATAGAAACCAGCAGTTAAGACCTTACCGGTCAGGTTTAGCCAGTCTGGGAACTGAAGAAAGGTGGTATCAGACTATTTTGGTGAAGGCAAATCATCTTTGCTTAACCACCCACTGCCCTGCAAATGGGACCCAGCAGAGATATCAGTCTTAGGACCACCTGGTTCATATTGCCTTTGGTAATTATCCAAACTATTGGATATAACACCAAATTATAGATTTGACTGTTCTTTCAAATAAGCCAAGACAACACAACACAAAAGAGACTCGGTGCCACTGCTGGATAAATAAATAACTGAGACAGGCCTCATCTCAGTTCAAAATGAAAGGTAAAAATACAAGGAGCAGGACAACTGCTGACTTACCCATAGCCTCACCGGCAGCAGCCGATCAGAGCTTTGCGGGGTAACAGCAGATGAGAGGATCTGTTTCCAAACACAAGTTCGTTGTGGCTGTTAGTACAAGCACACCAGGAAACAAAAGAGATGTTTGCTGAAATTGAGCCTGTCACAAGGTCACGGCCCCCATGCCGTTAGTGCCGCTTAGTTAGCGTGCATGTGATGTCCTCTCTGTGTGCTTTACTGCTAAAATAGCCATTTGCTACATCCCTGTTCTTCAAACAGTGTCCTTATGTTTGCATGCCATATTAAGGCCTATTTAATGTAATCTGTGAAATACCATGTCTGGCCACGTGCCATTACCTGAAATTTAAATTTAGATTATGTGTTAATACTTTGACATTATTATGGGTAAATTTGTTGGATTTAATTAAACAGGAGCACAGTGATATTGCTTAAACATAAATTAAGAAAAGGAAAACAGTGCCATATCTACATAAATAAATTACAGGTGCCACTAGCCTGAGTTATGGCCCTGAATGTCTTTACCCTTCACCTGTGGTGCAGTTGGAGGAGACGTGGGCCCCAAACGGACAGGGGGTGAGTGAGTTGTGGGTCGCAAAGCCAGCAGCTTGCAGGGTGAAGGCGAAGAGGCAGGCTGTACATCAGCGGAGACGGCGGCCAGGAGCCGGGCCCGGAACAGGGGGAAGAGCGAGCGGAGGTGTGGCGGGCACAGGCTTCTCGGACTGGGCCTGCAGATTAATGATCAAATAAATCAGACAAATACTGCTGAATATTTTAGGTTTTGACAATGAATTCACCCAGGAATAAACAGGATGGCGGCCATGTCAGTAGTGATGCGCCTTGGGTTCTGCTGGCTCACAGGATAACTTTTTATACAGAATAGATTATTAGATTATAGAGTATTTAAACAAAAAAAATTAAAACAATCCTAATATTCCATAGGAATTTTGTATTTTAACACTGGTTCCTATGGCATTCTCTGGTAGCCTGATTACACTCATGTCTAAGTCTTAATCATCAGTCTGTGTCTGATTTTCCCAGATTACTGGCAAGTGTTGCATCTCTAATATAAACATCAGAATACACTTTACAAAACTCATTGTCCCTCTCAGGTACATGTATGGAGCAGATACTGTGAATCAGACTACAATCCGAGGTACAAGTGGAAGAAAGAAGTCTTTGGGTCAAGCGGTGATCAGTGAGTGCTGTACATGCTGGCAATAACTAACTCATTTACTGTATAATTTACCCTAAATGAAGCTGAGAAAATGGCCAATAAATGCAGTCCCTTTTTAGTGGCTAACTGTGGATAGCACAGCTGGATTACTTTCCTTACTACAAAAGGCCTTTGGTATTGGAACAAGAAGTTTATTTAAAAACAAAAATATTATATATGTATGTGGAAGTAGAAGGGGAGTACATGTTAATGAGGCTGGTAATGGATAGCTCACCCTATCCAATTAATACAAACTATTTTATTTATATAATATTATAATGATCTTTTTCACTTCTCCTGTCCCTTTAAGGTTTTCCCATGTTTGAATTCCTTAAAGGAGGCTAAATTCACTAAATATGCAAAGCAGGGAATAACCCAGGGTGGGGTACAGCCCATCACAGGGTACATTCACACACCAGTCACTCACACATCATTCACTAACACAGTTTGCCAACTACAATTAACCTTAGCATGATTTTGGAATGTAGGGGGCACCTGAAGGAGAACATGCAAACTCCACACACACGGCCATGGGGCAGAGACCTGAACCCAGGTTCCAGAGGTGTGAGGTAACAGTGTGAACCGGTGCACCACCACGCTGCCCCGCTACATAGAAATATAAAATAAAAATTAAAAAATCACTGGACAATCCAATGATTATTTAGTACATAAATTTGATCAGAACCAAGAGCAGCTAAAGTGAACATTCCCCAAATATACATTTTGCTGCAACTTCAATGAACGAAACTGTATTGTAATTATACATTCATTACAATGAAACGCTCTGCTAATTTCTTTGCTACTCTCAGGTCAAAAAAAACAAGACCCCAAATAAATAGCATACAACTGAATGCAGACTAAAAGAAGCAGCAAAATGAACAGCAGTGTTCAGTTTAACGGTTCTCTTTGTATTTTTTAAGTAGGCACATTACTAATCATATTTCCATGTTTCCATGGTGCAAAACCAAACCCATTATACCAAAAGGCACTCTACATTTCTATGCTCTGTTGTACTTTAATTCACAAAGTTATCAAGTCATACTATGACGCTTCAATAAGTATTTTTCATTCTTAGTCTGACGCGTGATTTAATCTCCTTTTATTAAGATGGCAGATGAATCTGGTAGTTTATGTTGTGATCAGGTGTTAAAAGTATCTTTTGTGCCTCTCACTTTGGTACAGTCTACCTTCCAGGTAGCATCAGATGTGCATCCAGTGCATTACTCCTCTTTTCTCTGCTGGTTTTCTCCTGTGGTCCAGGCATGCAGTTTGATGAACTGGAGTCTCTAATCTACTCATTGTGTGTGTGTGTGTGTGTGTGTGACAATAAGTGTTTGCAAAATGGATGTTCTGAGAAATAGTTTACCTAAAAATACAGCAGTTTGAAGCTAAACTAAATTGGTATTTCACAACCCCCTCTAACGAAGACCTAACAACTCCCCTGGCTGAAGCCTGGCTGTCTGGTATCCTCCGCCTGGCCTCATCCCAGAATCTCGCATGCTACTGGTACACATGTATGCTCTCAAGCCTGTCTCTTCCTGAACGCTCCCCTCTGCTGGCAGCTGAGTGTTGGAACACCAGTATAACGTTCCTTTTCCCATCACATTAGGGTGTGAAATGAACCGAAGATCAACCAGCGCTTTACTGCTTTATTACAGGTATAGGCTATTTAAAAAAGCAACATCAATTATGAATATTTTATTTTGCGGTTTTATATCATTATTACCGATAGACTACTGATGGGTGATAATGCTTTGTAGTAGGTATCACAATGGATTGTGGCATCTGTGATATTTTTATATAGTAATACACTTGAATGTAGACAGAATGTACTTTTAGCGGTAGAGGAGACTCCTAGGTTATCCACCTATCCTGCTTTTTTGAAAGATAAAGGTGAAAATTGAAAGCTTTTCATTAAAATAAAGCTAATTTAATCTTACATTCTACTGAATGCATGATTTTGCAAATCGAAATTAAAAAAGCACATTTTTCAGTCACCTTGATAATGAACAAACCATGTTTTACATACAGTATCCTGATCGGGCTGTATTCCTTTCTGGAACCCCAAGGTAATCACCATTCGAGAGAGCTTGCTCAATAAATGCTGAAACCCTCACTATAGTGTGATGCATCTGTAAAGTTGTCTTGGCTGCATTTGTTTGCTCAGTTAGGTATAGCAGTTTAAGACAAAGCAGAATGGGAAAGGATGAATGCTCTTTTCTTCATGCTAATAGAGCTGGTCCAGTGACATTGCAGTGCATATGGTGGGCCTGTCCTAAGGCGGAGAGGCTGCACACATAGATTATCTAGAACTGTCATCTGATATAGGAATCCTGGGCCACTTTGCAGTGAGTCACAAACAACCCCCCAACCCCACCCCCCCCCCCCAGCCCCCCCCATCCACCCCCCATTTCGACTTACCAACCCGCGAGCAACCCCCAACCCCCACCCCCCGCCCACAGCCCCCACCATCATCGCATGATTGCATTTGACAGCAGCAGGAACATCACAGCTGGTCAGCAACAGAATAAAACTGTATAGATACCAAGTGCATCGACTACCTCCTCAACAGAGAACACAAGCAGATATGCTAACACTAAATTTCACACGGCTTAGCTGTGTCCTATCCAGGTCCTGCTTTTGTGATTTTTTTTTCTTGTTTTTGTGCATGAAATTTCACTTCCAATACATGGGCTGCTCAGCAATGCATGTGAAAACAGCCACAGTCAGGGATTCTACTTAGAGTCCTAAGTTTACTGATTTCCCAGGCTGCCTATTTGGCACCCTAAACAATAACTGCATAAATGAGTAACCAGTATTATTAGGAAGATGTCCTGAACAAAATCACTGCACACATTCCACAACTGAGCATAGTGGTTACCAAACACACACTCAAAATGTCACCAAATAATATTTTTAAATACTGGCATATAACAAAAAAGCCATGTATATTTTGTTTGTTTGATTTATATTTTATCATGTGCAGTGAAATGTTTTTTTGCAATCATTGTGCTATGATTAACTATAAGCTTTCTAGAAATTTTACATTTGTTTTTTGATAAATGAATAGACTCATTTATGCATAACAGTAAATGACACAGTTTGCACACGAACAATAGATGTACGTGAAGCATCACTACTTATCAATTTCACGCTTAAATACTTTCCATTTGTACGAGAAAACATGTGAGTCATTTAACAAATCGGGTAGTGTAGTTACCCTTAAAGAGCAGATTACCGCACAGGGATTTTAAGCATTTCAATGGTGCTGCTGACATCATCACTCAGCAGGTCCATGAGAGGTGTGTTGCCTTAGGTAGCAATTACTGCAGCTAGGTAACACTAGAACAGAACTAGAACAATTTGGTATTTGCTCAGAAGGTATGTTTACTGAATAAGCATTGTTCCTGAGGAAAATTATTAGGAGGCAAATGACCTAGTTGTACCCAGGAATGCCGGCTGGATTTCCACTAGGGGGCATGATTGAAAACGTTTAACCAGCGGGTTTTTTTCAAGCATGTATTTTTCGGCACATTTAGGAGTAAAATCTGGTACTCCAGCAAATTACAAAAAATATACCCCAAACGTATCAGAAGCGTATGCAGTAAACCTCAAACTGGAAACTACTGAAAAAAATACTCTTTATGTTGGGTGAAGAATAAATTTATATATGAGACCTGCTCTTAAACCCTTAATTACGAAATTAAATAATTCCAAATTTACTCTGTATCCCCAGTCTAGACCATTGAGGCGCAGGTTTTCTTTTGCATGAACAAACATTCTGAGAATCAATCTTATATATTCGGGGTAGGAGGTCTTCTCAGTAGCTTCTGAAAACTGTGTAAATTGGTCTCAAACATGCAAAGTGTGTTATGAGTAGAAGGCTCGGCTGTCTCTTTATACCTTGCAGGTAATCAGCCCCACTGTGTCAGGATGTAAAAGGCATGTCCAACCACCAGCCAGCAATGTAATTCACAGTCATTGAGATTAAAAATACAGTCCATTGATGGATGTCTGACTGTCTGTCACTGCTTTGTATTCTTAAAATAGAATGTTTATGTTTGCAGGGGATTATATGTCGTCACTTTTGCTGTTTGTGCAAACAGGATCAAAGAGTAATCTAATCTGCTCCGGCATCCACCTGTCTCGGCATTAAGACCCAAAATGCTCTTTGCATGCTGGAAAGCCACAGCCAGTTTCAATCATTCTTTACAAGCCACATGGCACCACAGTTTGCATGCTGGACAAGAGGCTGCATAGTCATAACAAATGAGAGAGCAGTGTTTGTATAGCGATTCTTGTTCATAGGATGTTTACCACTGTGACATACTAATGCATACCCAGCCATTTGCTCACTCTCACACCTGATTTTGCGGTAAATCATATTTATAAGAAGTAATGTAAAATTCTAGTAAATATAGAAAATGCCATTGGAATCTCCATTTTATTTTTATTTTTTTCTGCATTTGGCATGCAGTTCTGGTGTTTCTATGTGTCATTTAGGGCTTTACTGGCTATCGGCTGAATCGTCACAACTGATTGTAACATTTATTTTTCTCTGTCGTTTTCCATTAGCAGCCTTTGGCCAAGTGGAACCATTTCCCAACGGGAAGGTTCCAGGAAAGGTAGAAGCTGGGAATTTAATCTGCCATGTTATTGAATCCAAGGCTAACATTCTGCGTGCAAACATGTTGCTTATTGAAATTTGAGCAGTGTTTTCCTTCTGTTTTTCAATTAACATAGATCAGTTGCATACAGCAAAGTGAGAAAACACAAACAGGATATGCAAGCGGAGCCGTTACACAGTGCAGTCTTACTGTCCGCTGTTCCTGTTCATTGTGAACAGAGCCATTTACAGAGGACTGATGATCTGTCTCTGTGCCAGTCTCTAATCTGCATTCAGTGCTGTTTCACAGCTGTGACGCTTCATTATTAGCAAAGCGCAGAGGCACAGTTTGAAAAGGGTCTGTCAATTAGCGAAGAATGGTTTGGCAGAGCTGAGGTAGGCCTCAGTCCAGGATCAGACAGCCATGATTCCTTCAGGGGAGAAGACGGAAAAAAATTAGATGCAAACGAGTGGCTAAATGCACTTCCTACAAGTGACATTAAGGTGTTTTATGATGATATCCTTGCTGAATCTACTTCACTGAAACAGGCAAACTGGCTTTGGCAGGATTTAAGTTACTTTAATACGTGCAGAATCTACAAAAGCAATTATATCTGACGTACAGATGCATTTCTGAGTGTCAAGTGCATAGCCACAGGAGTGGACCAGGAAGATCTCTGTCCATGTGCCGTAGATTAAATTAAATTGGGTATGAAGGTATGCTCACACCTGTACAGGAAAAGTTATCTAGCCTGTGCAGGACACATTGTATTTACAATGGTATTTATATGTATTGAGTTCAATGTTCATGAGGTTGATTCGACCTGTTAGTGCTATAATCTGAATTACACATATTTATCAATACAGTAACTATGCTGCTGATTATTTCTTTACCATGTGTCCATCCTTCTTGCAGTTGCTTTTCCTGGTCAGGTTTGGAGGGAAGGACCCTACAGCTGGGAGATGGCAGTGGTATGACCTGGGTGGCATGCCAGTCCATTGCAGGGCAGAGATACACCCTCACACACATGGTTGTTTTCATATTTTTGTGGGGGCACTCCATTCATTTCTATGGGAAATCCCTAAACCCAGCAATGACAACCTTAACCATAAGTAACCAAACATAAGACTTTCGACATTTTTATTTTTATTTTTTTTATTGCAGTTGAGTTTCCCCTTGTGGGGACTGAGAAAATGGTCCCCACAGTGTGAAAATAACAGGTTCTTATCACATTTTACACAAACAGACAGACACACACACACACAAGTTGGTCTTCCTATCTAAATGGGGACCGTCCATTAATTTCTATGGGAAAAAACATAATCCCAATCACGACACCCTTAACCTCTACCCATCCCTAACCTTAACCATAAGTAACCAACATAAATACCAGAGTACTTTTTTGATTGAACTCACAGATTTTTATAGTAGGGGTATTTTAGGCTTTATCGCACTTTGGGGACAGTTTGGTCCTCAAATGTGATCTATGTAAACACACACACACACACACTATGGGCAATTTAAGGATGCCAATTATCTTAGTTGCATGTCACAGGAGTGTAGGAGGAATCTACTATTCTATTCTATCTATTGTTTTGACATAAAACAAGAATTTATGCCTTTATCACTTTAAAAATTACTTTCCCCAGCATAACAGATAAATTCCCCCATAAAACAGACACATAACCACGAGTCTCTGAGGAACGCACAGCAACCAAGCCATGAGATTTACTGACTAATAACCCCACTGCACTCCTCTACCAGTTAGCAACAAGCCTCTTTTTTGTCTTCTTATTAATTCCACTTTCCCTTTATTGTTTTTGATATTGTAGCCCAAAAGCACGGGGGGAAAAAACCAAGCTGCCTGTGAGTCTAACACATTATTAAAGGAACAGGAATAGCTTATAGGACCACAGTAAACTTCCAACATCTGCATCAGGACGTTCAGAGAATTCACTGTGACCCTGTTTTCATATGGGGTGGAACCGCTGCTTCACCCCTCCAAGGTTGGGGTTTGCATGTTCTCCCTGTGATGCATGGGCTTCCTCCAGTGATACTCACATGGGTGTAGGCTGACTGGTGCCTCTAAACTGACCACAGTGTTTGCCATATGCACATACCTGATAAGGCTGTTAGAAGATGGATAGGTGTGTTGCTGATATGGCAATAAGTGCATATTGCATCACTTTGTTAACGCTTGTAAAAGACAGAGTACCCTTCAGACTGGGGAGCCCTTTCCAGTCCATGAAAAATAAATGTCTGGACAGGAATCCAGCCCGTGTTCACACTGGGGTGTCTCCCATAGCTTCCAGCCCATTTTAGCTAATTCCCAGTATATGCTAGCCCATTCCCAGCCCATGCTAGTTCATTCCGAGTCTATGCAAGCCCAATCCCAGCCCATGCTAACCCACTTCCAGCCCTTTCCCATGCTAGCCCATTTCCAGTCCATGCTAACGGAAGTTTATTGTCATATGTACAAAGTACAGCATACAGAGCACAATGAAATTCTTTCTTGAAAAAACCCCTTCCTCGCAGACAGAACATAAGACATGATACACAGAAGACATAGAAGACAAAGTGGTGTAGCAGCAATAAATAATAAATAGGCTAAGTTGCATAGTGTGAATGTGCAAATGTAAAGTGCATAGTGTGGAGTAAGTTGCATAGTAAAGTGCAGTTTACGTTGTTTTTGTTCCACTATTGCACATAGTGTGAAGAACAGATTTATTGCACTTGGAGAGAACTACAGGTACTGAGTGTTGAATAGCCTGATGGCACTGGGGTAAAAACTGTTCCTGAATCGAGTTGTGCGTGTGTGAATTGTCCTGAGTCTCTTGCCTGGTGGCAGGAAAGTAAAAAGTGCCAGTGCAGGGTGGCTGGGGTCTTTCAGGATGCTCTTAGTTTTCCTGAGACACCGCGTGCTATAATTGTCCGTCATTGCAGGGAGTGGTGTGCCTGTGATCTTTTGAGCTGTTTTCACCACCCTCTGCAGAGCTTTCTTGTCCCGAGCAGCGCAGCTGCCGTACCAAGACGCAACACTCCCTGTGACGATGGACTCCACAGCGCACCTGTAAAAGCTGGCGAGGACAGAGGTGGACAGCTCAGCCTTCTCTAGGTGTCTGAGGAAGTGGTGGCCGCTGCTGTATGTTCTGAGCACTTGAGGTTGACACCGGGGGTGACCCCAAGGAGCCTGAAGCTGCATCCTGCCTCCTAAATTCCAAAACCATCTCCTTGGTTTTTCTGACGTTCAGAGAGAGAGAGAAAGAGGTTGTTCTCCTGACACCACTCTGCCAAGAGTCTCACCTCCTCTCGGTAGTCCGTCTCGTCATTGTTGCTGATCAGGCCCACAACGGTGGTATCATCACCAGACTTGATGATTGTGTTGGAGCTGTGCCCTGACACACAGTCGTGTGTAAACAGGGAGTACAGCATTGGGCTCAGAACGCTTCCCTGTGGCATACCAGTGTTGAGGATCATTGTGGTGGAGGTGTTTTTGCTGATCCTCACATGCTGCGGTCTGTTTGTGAGAGAGTCCAGAACCCAGTTGCGCAGAGTAGCACTGAGTCCCAGCGCCCGCAGTTTCTGGATCAGCTTGGAGGGGATACCTGTGTTGAATGCAGAGCTGAAATCCACAAACAACAGTCTGGCATAGCAGTTCTTACTGTCCAGGTGAGCCAGGGTGGTGTGGATGGTGTGTGAAATGGCGTCATCAGTGGATCTATTGTGATGATATGCAAATTGTAGGGGGTCCAGACTGGTCGGAATGGAGCTCAAGATATGCCCCATTACCAGCCTTTCAAAGCACTTCATTGTAATGGAGGTTAGTGCAATAGGCCGAAAGTCATTAAGCCAGCTGGCTTTATTCTTCTTGGGAACTGAGACATTCCGAGTCTATGCTAGCCCAATCCCAGCCCATGCTAACCTATTCCCAGCCCATTCTAACCCATTCCCAGCCCATGTTAGCTCATTCTGAGTCTATGCCAGCCCAATCCCAGCCCATGTTAACCCATTCCCAGCCCATTTTAGCCCAATCCCAGCCCAATCCCAGCCCATGCTAGCGCATTCCCAGTGCATGCTAGCCCATTCCCAGCTCTTTCCCAGCCCATTCTAACCCATTCCCAGCCCATGTTAGCTCATTCTGAGTCTATGCCAGCCCAATCCCAGCCCATGTTAACCCATTCCCAGCCCATTTTAGCCCAATCCCAGCCCATGCTAGCGCATTCCCAGTGCATGCTAGCCCATTCCCAGCTCTTTCCCAGCCCATGCTAGCCCATTACCAGTTCAAGCTAGCTCATTCCCACTGTATGCAAGCCCAATCCCAGCCCATGCTAGTCCATTTCCAGCCCATGCTAGTCCATTCCCAGCCCATGCTAGCCCATTCCCAATCCAAGCTAGCCCATTCCCAGCCCAGGCTATTGAGCCATGCAGTTGAGGTGATGATTCTTGTGCCATTGACAATTTGCTGAGATATCTTTCATCATGTCATCATTATAAATGGATTTTTTTTTTTTTGCAGCAGTCATTTTTCTTGTTCCAGCCAGAATAGAGGGTGAGAATAAATGCAAGCGTTATGTAGAGAGGAGGACTTCAAGGAATGAAAACATCAAAAAGGCTTGTGCAATTTAATTGAATGAATACGGAATCCCATGAGTGTCCAGACTTCAGCAAAATTAGGAGCCACATTTTAAAAAAACGAACTGTATGAACCTAGTCGATGAAAAAAATTCAATTGCTACTTGTTTGTCTTTGGAACATTCAGCTCCCATTTTTCAGCATGATCCTGTTGTGATTTATGAGGTGAGGGGTGGGGGGCGGCAGGGAAATGCCGCTTCCTGAAACCTGCCCCGGCGTCCAGTGGGCCACTCGGTATGACTGGCCCCCTCCCCCTTTTTCGTTTTTTGGCTTGTCCCAGCAAACCAAAGATTACAAACAATGGTCTGGTCTCTGGTGAGTTGCAGGTATAGCTGAGCACTCAATCAGGTGTGTCAGAGAAGAAAAGGGGAAGAAACAAGCAACAGAGAAGATAAAAACCATGACAGTGATCCAGCATGTGCACAGGTAGTGTTTGGCCCACTGGCGTGATTATCGACCTAACAGCTTATCTGGTTAGTGCCACTCTGCAGAAGTACAGTGTTCTCTCTCTCTCTCTCTCTCTCTCTCTCTCTCTCTCTCTCTCTCTATATATATATATATATATATATATATATATAT
>JAABNY020000034.1:24993161-25010397 GCA_015164015.2 Brevimyrus niger
TGAGTTCGCTGAACCCTATTTACATACGGGAATGATAAAATGCTTTAAGGTGGTGCTGCTTGTGTCATCGTCTGAACGACTGATATGTGACTATTCCCCAAGTTAATTCTAATACTCTCTCACCATAAATGCATTCATTTTGCTGGGATTGCCTTGGCATACAAAATATGCAGGAAAAGGCCACACAACTGTTGTTTAAATCTACCTGCAAGCTTCCCCTTGCTGTTACACAACAATTGCATTAAATTTGTAAATGTATTATTTCCATTTGTTTGTTTGTTTGCCTGCCCAGGATAAGTAGTTAGGAGCTGGATGGGTGGATGGATGGACAGATGGATGGGTGGATGGAGAGATGGAGAGGTTTTTTGTCTATGGCTCAGTGGGTCGCACTGCTGTACACATCCAGGCTTGGGCATTTGAACCCATGCTCTCCCCATGTAAGCCAACGGTTCCCCAAAGGGTCCACTCTGCCATACTGCTGCAAACCAAGTACAAGTGTTCAGGTAACTTAGCATCTAAAAATCGTCCTCAGTGTGTGTGTGTGTGCCATGATGGACTGGCATCTCCTCCGTCTGCCAGCGATAAACTCTGTCAACAATAACCAGCTGTAATGGGGAGGAATATTAGTATTATTCTTTTTGTCTTTTGTCATATAGTGTAACTGCTGTACGTAACATTCATTCTCATTGTGCTTTTTAAAGAATCAAATCTGTGTCAATCTGCAAATTCATGATATAGTGCTCAATCAAAGCACACGTGCATTAATATATATTTATGTTTTTTTATGTAAATAAAGCTGGTTTTAGCTGCATGACTACTGCACAAGAAGCCTCAAACATGTGTATACAATGCATTTAACTTTTAAAGAAAGGTTTGCTGATATGTTCTGGTCCACTTACCGAATAAATAAATAATAAATGTACGTCAGGAAATAGATTTTTTTTCTTTGCAGTTGCAATGAATCAGTTTCCATAAATACATTCTTGATTACATTCAAATAAGATCAACCTAGATGTCTCTATTGACCTTTTAACTCACAGCTACTAATTAAATTTAGTTATGCATTAATACATTGGAGTGCATCTGACAATTGCATCTGCAAGCTCAGGTAAGAATGACCATGAATAATGAATTCATTCACACTTACTGCAGCAAATTTCTGAATTTGTCCTTTACAGAGGTAGTGTCCTTTAATGTCGCAATTTCAACATTTGTATCCAGGATCATGTTATGATTATCCTCACCTGCAAAACAACAACATATGAAGGGATTCTGGGATCTTTTTACCACATTTGATTAATTTAGGATCAGTGCTGTAAATGCTGCATTTAAATAATCTACTTAGTCAGGAAAATACTTGAGGTGGGAAACACCAGCTCTCAGTTAATAGGATGGTTTGGACAAACCACAATCACCCTGTAACGGCTATTTAAAGAAAATATCGAGAGAGCAAACCGATAAAAATGAGTGATGGACTGCAGCAAATGGAAGGTTTCATTTTACAAATTAATTCATTTTTTATAACTTTTTATGACCCTGTTCCTTTTATTTTTGCCATTGCCCTGATTTTGTGCTGTTAGGAAATGTAGCGGCCCTCACTGCATAGGCTGCTTTGCTCATATACATCACTGCATTTTTAAAAGCTGAACAAAGTTACAAGCTAGCACATCCTTCCTATTCAAATTCTGGGTTGAGGGTTTTCACAATAGATAATGACTGCCAAGAAAATAAATCTATAACTCATACTGAGGAAACTGACTATACCAAAACACCATACTGTCTAAACAGCCATTTAAGAAAAGTATTTTGTGATTTAGTAATATTTTCCCCAGGCTTATTTCAGTACTTTTCAGTGCCTCCCTCCACCCCATCCAACTTATATGCTGCAAAATGCAGTTACTTTGCTGCTCTGAACATATTTTGAATTGATGTCTCCTTGTTTTCCCCTCCCTAAATAGTTGTGGGTCCCTCCATCTCTCAGTGGTATCTATAGTGGTCTTAACTTCTTGATTGCAGGTTTAGTGAGACAACAGTTAAGAGAGAAATATAAAATATTTTCTGACGGTTGAATTATTCATAAAATGCTTTCAGATTGTTTCCTGGCATTTTTAATTGGGGATCTTAAATAAGGTAACACAAGTGAAGAGTAATCTCAGATGAGGCCTTGCTTTTTATTTTTGGAAAGTAAAAAACCATGTAATGTCCCAGGCAGAGCCTGTCTTTGTGTAACAAAGAAAGAATGTTCTCCTAATCCGTGGGTGATTAAAGCAATCTCTAGTTAGTGTGGTAATTGTATTTTATGTCAAATCAATATTTAGGCTTGCAGTGCTGGAGGATTTGCGTTCTGGATTTAGTGGAAAGCACTGCTCATGGCCTCTCCTTTGCTGCCTCCTCTTTAAGGTGCCGCTGTTTGATCTAGTTCCCCTGTACAGTTTGCCTTGTAAATGGTACTGGGAGGGAACATGGCCAGAATGTGAATGAACACAGCGGTTCTGTGTCCTTCAGTAGATAGATATGTTGAATGGACCCTTATTGTTCTAAGAATCACAGGTCTCGAATCATTCTGATTACATACATATATAGGAAATACATTCTATATTTTATTTTTTTTATTTTTTCAGAAACTCAATGTATACATTAGTTAAACTGCATAGCAACAATGCTTTATGCAAACTTCTCTCAATATCTACAGCCTTATATATAAGTGGTTATTTTGTCCTTGCTTGTATCAGTATCATTCTGATGAGGGCACAGAAGGTGCTTTGAAACCCATTTACTATCAGAGACAAATTACACATGTGCATTCGTCAACAAACTACATGACAATTTACCTATAGAATGCATCCAGTCCACCCAGTTTCCAGTTCTCTTATCCATGATGATCCATGGTGAATGTTGCAGCGACTTTACAGCCGTATGTGTAATTATATAAATGAACATAATTTTGTGCTTCGCCAATATTATTCTTACAACGGAAGAAAACATATTCGGTCAATCGAAACCGTTTAGCTGAAGGGAATTCTGAGCGGGTGCACAGTAAACCTCTCATCTTTGCCGGTTAGATTGTGCTCCAGTAACCCCATTCCCCATTCCCCATTACCTTTGCACATCACTGCTGGGATTCTGTGGCTCAGAGAACTTATAGAGAAATTATTTCACATTCAATTATTATCTGACATATGTGATGACACATAACCCATCAGCTGGAACAGGGTCCAAACGTAACCCTTTAAAATACCAGAAGATATAAAGACAGGCTAATTTGTAGTGTTCGGCATCCTTGTCTGCCGAGTAGATCTTTCACCCACATAATCTGATCATCCTTCAGAGAGAGAGAGTTCATACTGGGAAGGTTTATACTGGGAAGGTTGAGACTGTTCTCCATATCAAAAATCGATACCACATTTTTTGGAAATCTCTGATCTAAAATAACTATAATGCAGCAATCAGCACACCCTCAGAAAGTGAAATACCCAAATCAATATTGTGATGAATAATGCAGGCATTTGTAACTGAGTGAAACCTCTCAGATACATTTTACAAGTTCTTGCAATGACAAAGTTAGGATAGCGCTGACAACTTTGGCTTGCCTTTTCAGCTGGGAATTGTCTGAAAGCTCTCTTTATTGCCCAACATCTAAGCAATGATGTCCCGAAATAACCAAGTGATGTATCATTTAGCCAGGCGTTAACATTGTTGTGAGAGCCATCCTCACTGCCCCAAGAGTTATTCTCGGGAATCCATGACGAGATGGACTTTCTGGAAAGACTTCCTCTTCCTGTTGTTTGGCACAACATTCCGTATGCCTATCATCAATGGGCTATTCCAGTTAGGAGATGCTGGGCACAAGATTTTTTTTCCATACCTGTCATCAAGTGAGTCCTGCTTCCTGCTTCTCATTGTTTATTGCTTCATGGCTGGAACAGCCCTTCCAGGTATTTATACTTAATAAATATTTCTCTGACAACATCCCTAATGCCACTTCCCTGTTAACTTCTCACCTCCAAGGTACAGAATCACAAGGTCGCCAATTCAAACCCAGCCTCAGCACGTCTGCGGGTCCTTGAGCAAGGCCCTTAACCCCCAGCTGCCTGTGCGCTGCTATGGGTGGCTGCCCTTCGCGGACAACTTACTCCACAAACAGCAAGTCGAGGGAGGCGTAAAGACAATTTCCCCACGAGGATTAATGAAGTATTGATTATTATCATTATTATTACAACAGGATTTACTGAACCACCCTAAATTATGTCTGTGATATGATTTGACTTAGTTACTTTCTAATTTCTGAATGTGCTTTAATTTCAAACAATGACACATGCTGTTGCTTTTGTAATTATAAACTCAAGTTGAGCGCCCCCCGCCCCCCTTCGTTTCAGTTCGAATTGATTTCGGTTTAGTCACCATGAAGTAGGTTTGCAATTATAAACATTCTAATTAAAATCTGAATGCAAATGCTGTTGCTATCTTATCTACCCAACATTATTTTAAAGCAAACAGGAGAAAATTAGACGTTGTTTAAGCAAAAGGGGGGCCTGGCCTCTTCTGGGATTTTAAGCATGTTCCAGAAACAGCCTTGTATTTTACCAGCCTTTGAGACACCATCAATTAAATGACTGAAGCAATTTTCACTATAATGGCTTCCAGTGCACATGGCACTTCATGTACATTGATGGCTATTAGTGGGGACAGGACTGCGACATTCCCTGTGGATGAGCTGTACTATTGCCCATTCCCTTCTTTTTAAATTTAAATCTTTGTAGATGAAGGTCATTGGATTGCTTCTACTCTGTGGCACAATAGGCTCTCTCTCACTCTCCCGCACCCTCCGAGGTGGAAAGAATTCCAAACACACACATTCAGTGACTCACTTCACATATACCTGCAATAAATCCCATTCACTGTTTGCCACTACAAGCTCTCCCCCAGTCTTCTAGTATTTTAGTCCCTATACACTCGATGTAGCCTAACGGTAATAAACTAACAGGCTAATCTAATAAGTAGAGCGAGTGATAATCCTAAAATAAGTGGCGGCTTGTTGACAAGTAAGCAGCACCAGAGGATGTGAGGCTGATGTTAATCCGACCAAGACACAAAGCTTTTTTTTTTTTTATTCTTAAGGCAGTAAAATATCTTGCCGAATGGCACACAAACATGAGATGACAATCTTTCACAAAAAAGCACGTCATTTTTTGCACAGCAGATGTGTTTTCAAGTTCCTCCACTCTTTTGAGAGAACATTCTGAAAAAAACTATATGGAAGCATGATCTCTCCCAAAGGCTCAACGCCATTGCTTTTTATTTACACTGATTTACTTAATTGCGGTTGGTTGCGATGGGGTACAAGTGTTAGAAAATGTATCCAAGGTCAACAGGATGTCCTACAACAACAAGAGCAGACTTTAATTACCTTAAATATGATTATAAATATCTCAAGGGGCTAGTGCTGAACAACAGCTAGCCAGGATGAACAGCTTGGATGGGGTGATGTGGCAGGAAACAGACATTTAATTCGAAATAAATAAAAGGAGATTTATACAGGGTCAGATTTTATAACAGGCATCCAACGTGCTGACTGTTTTTTATAGAGAAAAAATCAGCAGGATTATTTAATATTCTGAGAGCACAGGGGCCCAGCTTAATATCAGAGGTAAAATATGGGAGGCTGGTTGATTGGAATTACGTTGGCATTTCCATGAAATGGTCTTCCTTCAATATCAGTGTTAATTACATTAAATAAAAGGTTCTTATATCCTCCAATGAGGACATTCCAAAACCTTCAAGGTAGAGATGCCCTTCAAAAATCATTGCTTGTATAGGCATATGGAGAAATGTTCGGCATGACTTTTCAGTCTAACAATTCTATACAGTGCACACTGGCAAACATTCATAGGTGATGCTTTAATCTATGTATAATAATGCTTTATATTTAATACCAAAGCAGACCAGTGCACAACTCAAAAACACAAATGAATCCTTCAGGAATTATGTTTGTTTATGTTTGCCTGGATATGGTTTTTCTTCAACAAGAGGAGCCATTGACATCCTGCTTCATGTCAAACCATGGAATTCAGATGAGACTGTAATGCCTATTTACATATAGCTAAGTCATTTTATGCATGTTTTATCTGTGACTTTTTCTGCACTTGTACACATAAATATTATTTCTCTTCACCAACCTCAGTAACTTAGACTAGGCTTGAATTGTGAACCAGCTACAGTAGGTAGCCTGCATCCCCAGTATGGTAACCATAAACCTTGTAAATCATCAACAAGAAAGAGCCTTGATGAATCACCACAGATAAGAGTTTGGGCCTTTCAGTAAATTGTCACAGTTTTGAAAAGGTTTCCCTTGAAGCTCTGTCCAGAAATGCCTCCTGAGAGTTTCTGGAGTGGAACACAGTTGGAGCCGGCTGCTATTGGCGGATCGATCCGCTGTTCGGGGGGCCACCTGCTCCATGTCTTGTGCCAGTGGCTCTTCAATGGTCCCATGAGTTTGCAGCTCAGACCTCTATCAAGTTAAATATGGTACAGCAAGTTACACAATTTGTGGCTGGTAATGACCTTCGCTCATCTACAATCACACATCTCCAGCAGGTGCTAGGTCTATATAGGCATATATATATACAGTTTACTTTAATCTCATGTGCTGTTTTCTTACAATGAGCATATTTGCTGTAGGATTAATGACTCAGAGGAATATACAGTTTCATGTTGAAAATTAGCATTGACCACTCTGACCCCAGATCTTCCTCCATTTAATATCATTCCTACAAAACAAGTTGGAAAAAAGGAGATGAAAATACTGTAGTAAAGCTTAAAGTTGTTACAAGAATGTTAAAAGGATAAACGAAGAACTGATCCTCCTGTGGGATTGTAGTCCACTAAATTGCTCAGTGTTACCACTTGGGGGGGGAGGGGGTGCAAGGGGGCTTTGAGCAGAGTCATCATGTCCTGCCATGTGATTCTCAGCACCCTATAAATCACATTATGGTCCAGTAGGTAGCATTGTTAGCTCATACCTGCAGGGTTGGCGGTCTGAATTCTGCAACCGCTTAGCATAGATAGTGTGTGTGTGTGTGTGTGTGTGTGTGTTTCTGTCCCGTACTATCAGATTGAGATAGGCCCCTGATTCCAAGGTGTGCCACAGCGTTGTGCCCAGTACTCTCAGATTGAAAAACAAAAATATAAAAAATAGGCTTTATGAACCTACAGAAATAACTGTGAATAGTTTGGAAAAAAGTCCACTGTTTACCCTGAACAAAATAGTTTGGTTATAACAGAACTCAGAAAGATTGTCCTCATAAGGACATAATGACGACAGGTGATGTTGGCAGAACACAAACTCTTTTGGCTCAACTCAATCTCAAGTGTCCTTCAAATGCTAAGGGGATTGTAGTGGCTCAGAAGTAGATGCCTTTAGAATACAGCACAGTTGCACTCAGCATTTTACCTCTAGCCAGGTAGCTTCACTGGAGCATGCCGGGTGCCAGTCACAGAGGCCAGGGTCGGGAACGAGGCACTTTTACAAAACCATAGAGCAAACACTTCGTAATATGCTACAGTAATCACAAGAATATATCATCGCTAGGACACAGACTCGTCAGTCTCCTGTGAATTTACGCTGTGACGTTTTTCCTTACGATGCTGTCCCCATGATTAAATGAGTGATCTTTTGCATGTTTGTGCCACAAGAGTTGTCTTTGTAGACAAACTCCTAACTGTCAGCTTAACAAGATTGAAAGGGGTTGTAACTTTTACTTTTTTTGGCAAAGGATATATTTACATAAACAGCAGTAATATTACAAAACCTATACTCATATGGCAAATGATCCAAATTTCAACATTTAAAAATAAAAAAAAGTTTCCAAATGCTGTTAGGCTTGGCCAGGTGGTGCAGTGGTTGGCACTGTGGCCTCATGCCTCTGGGGCCCGTGTCTCTGCCATGATTCCATGTGTGTGGAGTTTAATAAAGATGACTTGACTTTAATGCTCACGGGTGGTTGATGGCACAGTGGAATCTTGTCTCCATCAGTTTCCTCCTGCAGGTAAAAAAAAAAAAACAACATGCAGTTTGGTCACTGTGCATCACTGCCTGTTGCTATTGCATGTCTTACTGTGCTTTTTTCAACAGGCTGGTTTTCCATCCATAGTATTTCTCTATTCTCTGCCATGTTCTTCCTGGAAGGTATTCCAGGCCTCTGAGACTCTATGCTGGGTAAGATGAAGGGTGGATGAACATGGACAAACACAGGAGATATGAACAGTGGACTCCTATGACTCCTATGTCAGTTTTTCTGATATGATGTTTGTTCACAGTTGAAAAGAATCCATCTATCTGTTTGTGAAATCATACACTTCACTCACCTGCTGGGAAACCACATAACTCACTGAGAAATCGCTTGACTCGCTGAGAAACCTTAAGACATTTATTAACATGTTACTAATAATAACTCTGGATTTATGCATTATTAAATGGTTTTGATGAACTACAGTGGTACCTCGGTTCTCGGACTCACTAGAACTCAAATTTCTTGAAAGTCGAACAACGCAGTTTGACCTAGAACTCGATCTCAATGTCAGATGTCGAACTGTGAACCCGCCAGGAAATGAGTCACACTACAATGCAATTCTTACTTGAATGCCTTCTTCACAGACTGGACGATTAACCAAATAAAGCAGCGCAAAATTACAGTAACTAACAATAAATAAACCACTAACTTACATGTACTATTAGAGCATTTATGTAATTTATTTCAACTTTATTTTACCAGGCAAATTAACTGAAAACCAGTTCTCACTGCAGATTATGCATCGGAACTGCCTTCAATGCCACTGCAGTATCCGCTAGTTATACTAAACTAGTTTTGACAAAAGTAAAGGGACATGTGCTATTGTTTAAAAAAAAAAAACATGCTGTAGAAACATCAGTCATAATATGTTGCTCTGTTTGCTGCAAATATTAACTATCTATTGTGGAAAGCTAAGGACATCTGTCGTCTGTTCCAAGTGACAAGTAAATTAATTTAGAAACTAGTTTACACCTATAGTCATACTAATAAAAACATTGTTCTGGATCAAATCCATAGAACATTTTACTAGCATTATGAAGTCTCATAATTATTCATATATAACAACTAAATATTTCTGAAAAAGGCCTATTTTAAGCTTCAGGCCTTTAATTGGCATTCTGATCTGTAATTTTCACATAAAAATACACATTTGTAAGCTAGTGGAGTGTTACCTCCTATCTTATAAATAGCAATTTAGGAACATTATGAATAATGAGGAGTAATATGAAGCCAATAAAAACTTTATATCACTGGCCACTGCTTTCAGTAATATGTACAGCAACTCCTCAGTTTAAGGTAATATTCAGTTTACATTTTTCACCAGGGCTACCAAGTTTTTATATTAAAATTTTGGATTATCAGCCTGATTCTATATGACATTTTTGCAAGCAAAGAATGTTTCAGCCAAACATTATCTGCATTTGCACATCTCTACATTTTTTTTAAATTGTTTTTATAATTCTTAAATTAGATTTTCTGCATCTTTGATCCCTCCACTGATAAAAACCTGCTATAAATTTAATTAATGTTGTGTTAAAGGAAATACCAAGTCACAGAGGGTATATATTGCATAATTAATGTTGGTAATGGAGAGCATTTCTGTGCCAAACCGGGTTAATTCCCTTCAGTGGATGTTCAGTCAGGAACTGCTAAAATTCCTTAGCTTTCTGTGTAAAAAAAAGAAGCAGAAACGTGCTTGGAGTGCAATATCACCTCTATCTCTAAATATGATGTTTTCTGGGAGCAGGTGTGAGGCCGAGGCGAGGCAAGGAAAGGCGAGGCGAGGCAGGGAGACTGGATGG
The DNA here is from genome assembly GCA_015164015.2 of Brevimyrus niger. Lineage (NCBI taxonomy): Eukaryota > Metazoa > Chordata > Actinopteri > Osteoglossiformes > Mormyridae > Brevimyrus > Brevimyrus niger. The sequence continues at coordinate 25,003,033 of JAABNY020000034.1, forward strand.
AGCAGGCAGCTGTGTAATTGGCATCAAAGGGAAGAGGGCTTGAATGTCTAGATGACTCCCTGGGCTGGAGGACTCAGAGTTAATTAAAAACACTTCGCGGTGGGGCCTTTTCCCCAGTGCTCATGTGTCCTCTGTAGGGGGGAGGGGGGTGAGGCAAGCAGGATGGGGGAGGGGAGACAAGGGCAGATAAAAGTAGCAAATAATATATATGACACGGATACAACAGCACGGCTCTCCCCTCTGAAACAGACAGAAAAGTAGCTGCACACAAGGCCAGTGTCCACTGCTGTCCTTCTCTTAGCCTTACTGAACCATACTTTTTAAGGTCAACTAGCAGACCGGGAATTTCTAGAAATAAGTGAACAGGAACATGGTTATAAAACCATTTTATAACATATTTCACGTTATATTTTCTACCTCACAAAATTCATCTAAAGCCATTGACCCATTTCAGTGACCTCTTTCAGACAGTCTTTAGGCTAATTCTTGGAATTTATGTATTGTTTTCCAATTGCCTTCATCTAATAGTATTTGAAAGACAGAGGAGTCAAACATTTCACTTCAATCAAGTGTTACATTGGTAAAGCTTTTGGAGAAGATTTTTCACTTTGAAGCTTCTCTTAAGGTGGAGTATGGGATAGTACATACACATAGGTGAATGCATGCACGAACACACAAAGGAAAATTTAGGGAAACCCGTGTCCTGACTAGTAGGTCACAAACATGAAGACCATTACAAACATACGCTGGGAAAATATGCAAACTTTGAGGAGGTCAATCTGGCATTCAGCATTAATATACCTCCATGGAAGTTCCAGGTGCTACTTCTGCTCATCAATTAATATTTAAAGTCTGTGGTATTATTCATATGTTGTAGAGCTCAGTCCTGTATGTGGACGTATTTCCTAATTTCCTGAAGACACATCAGCCTGAATGCCCACAGCAGAAAGCATGTAACATAAAGCAAGATAGCGTAATGATTTGGAAAAAGTATCCATTAACATCCAAGCCAACATTTCATCTGCTATTTAAATTTTAATCATTTAGACCTTTTTTATGATATGCAGCATCAAATATCTCCCTCATATAAGCAAAGTTATTTTCCTCAGAAACACCTCATTCGAGCGTTAATTTCCCTTTTCTTCTCTGCTTTGATCCCACATCGCTTACTCCTCACTCACGGTCACAGTTCAGGTAAGCTGATTGGTGAGCATTCCCCTTATTGTTACTCAGCTCTGTCAACTGGGAGTATCTCATGAGAAGCAGTCCTGCCTGCCATCATGTCCTTAGCAGTGTGATGGCTTCTCAGCAAATTAAGGGGAGCCCTGCATGTGGTATGTTTCTCCCTGCTCCTAAAACACTGAGACGGGTGGGTGTTTGTAAAGTGACTCCAGAACCTGGACCTGAATTTAAAGTGTATAATCTGATCTCCAGCTGGTTTATGTAACCCTACCTGAAAGAACAGTTTATTTTGTCGACAAAGAATGAGCGGTGCCCCATTGTTCACTTTGATAGTAACGAATGGCGCTGGCCCTCTTGGAGAGTTCTGCCCCATTCCACTTGGCTGCCCTCTCTCTACACACACAACACGCTAATACTATATGCCTAATGTTCACTTCAAACCACAGGACACTGGCATGGTTTACCCCACCACTGATTACCATCTGGCAAAAGTAGATTTTGCATCCAAAAACAAAATCATTTGGTGCTAAATAGTGGATTGCACTTTCACAAATAAAATACAAACTACACTGTGTTTAATGGCTACAAAACCAAATTTTCCCGCAGGATTAATAAAGTATTCTGATTCTGATTCAGTTGTAAAACGTTGCAGAGAGAATCCTGATCCTTTTCTAAAATACACAGAAGATGTCACAATAGTAAGGTCATTATAGTAAGGTAACACATGATACAGATGCAGCAATGTTATTAATGGTAAAACCAGATCAAAAAGGCAGAAATGCAATTAAGCAGTAACAACGTGTTAAGTACTGTTCCAATGTTCATTCATCAATAATTAATTATGACAGGTAATATATTTCATTAAGAAACCTATACTATTTCATAATTTGTTTTTGAGTGGTAAACGAGTTAAGTATTTTTTTCCCTCAATAGAGATGTTCAGTGGTCTTACCATTAGTAACTGATTGGAATGGAATGCATGAAACTAGCAGTAAGTAAATAACACTTAGTTGCTGGTTAATGAATGCATTAAGTAAGCATGTACTACTATATTATTCATGTTCCCTCAAGTAAAGTGACCAAATTTAGTTTCACAAAAATAGGCAAACAAAATATTTTCTGCAAATATAGAATGCCTTCTCCTCAAGCTGTAAATGAACTTTTGAATGCAAAGTAATCTATGAAACAAATGACTGGAGAACCAGGAGACATTTTTTTTTCCAAAATGTAATAAAGTTAAATATTCATGAATCTGAAATTTAAATATCACGGTTGGTGGAGTGTGAAACAGTTAGCTTCTGCACGGACAGTGTATTTGTGTTGGTGTAAAACAGTGGAGTAGGATAATGAAAAACAGGAAGCTGAATTCTAATCTGTTTATTATTGGAAAGTAATCACTGAAATTTAAGTGCTAAAGGACGAGCAAACCACATGGAAAATTATGCAGATGAAAAATGAGCATCATAATAATTAGACAATTAAGAATTCTCAACATTTTGGGGAGGGTTGTAAATGTATGTGAAAAGGCATGACTAATTTGTCTATATCACATTTTTTCATTAGAAGTTTTTATTAATTTTTCATGCTAAATGTGTGTATTAGGGGTATATGAATGTGAATCAAAATGACTGTTTCATAATTTAATCGTTAAACAGATTAATTGGAAACATCAACATGTATAGGAAAATAAAGCAAAATATTAAAAAATAACAGTGAGAAATATAATTTAGGTAATTTGCTGTATACACAAAAAGGCAATTTGTAATTTTTATAAAATGCTACATGAATAAACACACAGAGCCTCCCCAGGATTCATCCCCTTATAATATGTACATCAATTATCAATTCTCCTAATGGCAATCTCTTTATGTGTGGTCTTTTTGTGTACAAAATGAAGGCTTATTTCTGTGCTTCAAAGCAAGTCAGCATGTGGGAAAAACACCCTTTGAAAGAAATACTCTTTATGGGGAGAAAAACCTTTTTCCAAATGAGTGATATTGGTCCCCAGCTGACTTTCACAGTGAATCATCTACTCAAAGCTGTCATGTGTTCCAAATTGTATATCTTCTGACACTTCCAACAAAAGGCACAGCACAATGAATGCAAGCTTTTTTTTCAATATCTTTGGGACTGCAGCTTATGATGAAAAAATACATGAAATCTGTTCTGCCTTTAGCAGACGTAATGCAACTTAAATTGCCAGACAACAAAAGACAAGGTGCGTAGAGTTGCACACCCATGTAGTGAGAAGGTGATGTGAAATTTGCCATTTTACACATGACACTTTATAATCAGAGATAGGTATGGATACTATAACATATCTCAATGGAGAACCCAAAAGTAAAGCCTCTTCTTGTTAAAGGGAACATACTCGATTGTACAGTTACATGCATGCAATTAGCTATACAAGTAGTGTCTGTAGCACAAGATGAAAAAAAGCACTGGATCATAGTAAAATAAGGGATAAAAATGATCGTACTGTAATAGCATGTCACTGTCATTGCTGTTTTACTCGTAAAAGTTATAAGATCCACCTTTTTCGCCATTTTATAATTAGTTATTACGTATATGATTTACATAGTTCAGTGGCTTGTTTTACTGGTGTGTCTAAGGTAAAGCAGTTTGGCAGAGCAAGTGTATTTGTTTCTGGTTTCAGCTGTGAAAACCGCTTTTGTGTACATGTGTTTTTTTTTCCCCACTTTTGGCATAGAAGTACGTGTTTCCACCATCTGAAGTCAGGAAATTGAGGAAATTCATGCGCCATATGTTATTTCACGATTGAGAAACATATTCCGATAATTAACATGTTCAAGAACAGGAACGGCTCAAACCAAATAAATAGCTAAATAAATAAATAAATATTCAAACAGCCAAGTGAAGGGAAAAAATCATAACACCCAGCAGGTTTGAGATGTCACTGAAAACAATGGGTGAAAACAGGCCAATACTTTGCATAGTGCTAATTCTGAAGCCTATTTATTTAGCTACTTAATAACTTGCTTTTGTCACAACACCTGTGGTTGGTTGTAATTATCAGAAACACTGTATCTGGGCGGGACCTGCTGTCATATTAGTGAACACGCACTGGGTACAACTTATATATTAAACTGTCAGTACTGAACGCTGTCACACAGACTGGAGACAGGGGCTATGGTTGTTCCACGGAGGACGTGCAATTTCTCATCTTATGAGTGTTTCTACCAGTCCAATGCCTCCCCAGTTCTCCTCTCCAATAAAAAGTGTTGTTGGACTTAACTGATCAGGTCAGTGCACTCTCCTCACTGAAATCCTAAAATGTTCAGTACTGTTCATAGCTTTGCTACCAATAAACAAGCCTTTCTCCTGCCCTTTTTTAGCTCAGTCTCATCAGCCTTAGTACACTGATCCCTGAAAAATACAAACAAGCAAAAATAATTTTTAAATCCCCAAAAATAAGAGCCTTATCTGTGTCTAGGATGTCCCAGTATTACTGACATAGCATAACATTTTCTGTTGCCTAGCAGATGTGATACCCTACTGGCACACAGGTTTGCTGTTTGTTTCCCTCCTTAAGGTAATGCATATCTGTTTTAATTACGTACACTATTAGCCACAATAGAGGTGTTCAACCTGTTAGATTCAGCAGTGTACAAAACTTCACAGATACCTATCTAGATAATCACTATTACAGCAGTCGAATACATTTTTCATTCTCATTTCATGGTTTATTTGTAACTTTATTCGCTCTTATTCTTAAGCAATGTTCATTGGTTATGTATAACATTAATCTCTAAAAGAAGAACACTTTACACAATATATGCGTTATGTGACTATGGAAATAATAATAATAATCATAAAAATCCATAACCTGTGAGAAGCAGTCTTCCATATTCATGGCTTGTCCATGGACTTCTGAGGTCACCCCTGAGGGCTGTGGACTTTCGGATACTGCCAGATGACCCTCATTACTGTTGCTCTTAAGGTTACGATCAGCTCTCAGAGTCAGGAGTTCCCCACCCACCTTGCACCTTATACTGTGAATTATATCCTATGCCACGATCACATGACTTCCATCTTGTCTTGAACCAGTTGGCAAAGCAGAACAAGAGGCACCAGCTGTAATATCGACCTTTGCCGCAACCCTGTGAAAGATCTCGGGGAAAAAAAAAGAGTGAAAACTTGCAGTGCCCAGATTCACGCAATGGAATTTGCTCTTCGATTCGAGACACCTTCAGAAGATATTTGGAACACCCCCCATTTCTACATCTCCTACTATTGAAACACAGAGGCCAGGGGCCAGATAAATGCTTATTAAATTTGGAAAAATTGAGACTTAACTCTGCCTGTCATTTTGCTTGATATACTCAAAAAAGAAAATACAATGTGTACTGATGTCAAAACTTGGTGTGTGAAGTGAAGGGTCCTACTCTTTTTGGTGAGTGACATTCTTAAAAGAGAGTACAGCGCCTGGACTGTAGCGTTAAAGGAACAGGCTCAGTGGCAGGCAAGCTGTGTTGAGATTTGCACTCCTGGGATTTTTTTGAGCACAAATGCACATAGTGGTGGTAAGATAGTGGCCTTGTAGTACCTGCCTCTGTCAATTTCCAGGTCCCTTGGTTGGGGAAATTTTTGAAATGGACTTTGGGGACAGGGAATGGAAATGCTTTCAAATATCCAGCCATCCATCTTCTACATGCTTTTCTTCATGGAAGTGACAGTTAAAATGTTCTTATAAACTCAGTAAAATACATGCAGTTTGTACAAAAGGGTACATTCAACTGTGCTGATAAAAGTTACATTTAAGAGCGCAGTGGAGATCAGCGTCTTCTTGTAGATGCAGAATTGATGCCTGCATTTTGAATTTTGACAATTTTGAATTGGCTCTGCCAGGAAACAATCTTGTTGTTTCCAATTCTTACAACCATTATCTCCCAACGGGGAATATAACTGTGAGCTAGTTCATATACTGTAACTAGCATAAGCTGGACAGTTTCCTCAGTCATGATATCCCCATGTGACACCAATGCCAGAAAGATTTTTTTAAGCTTTTAAACACCTCGACAGTTTCTCTCTGTTCTTTGTAGGCAAAACAGCAAAGCTAAAATCTGTGTCAAATCATAGTGAAGTGTTTGCTACTTTGTAGTGTCAACTGAAACGAAATATATCTGGCAAGTAAACGCTATAGTCTTATTTGCATTGAATTGCCACTTACATATTCATTCCTTTGTAGTCCAAGAAAGCGTATGGTTTCTGTAATAATTCACTGTAAAATAATTGCACATAATGTGATAACTTTTATTAATGTGTAAATGACTGCCATGGGGCACTAATGACCCGGTGGCTTGTTGTGACTGTAATCACAGTAATGAATACATTTTTATTGTACATTCCTCAGTTTTTGTGTTTTTGGATGTTGATAAATAATTTAGATTTTCTGAGTCAAACCTTGCTGAAAAAGTGTAAATGGTTGTTAAAAACCCATAAAATGTATTGATGTCATTTAAATATATTTTTCCTTTAATTTTCCTTAAATTTTTTCAAGTAATATTTTTATTCTCTGAAATGTACCTTAATGTCCAAGTAGCAGTTTGCGTACATGTTTTGTATGTATATGTATGTATATGTATATATATTAGTCTTATCCAAAGTTAATCAATTTTATCATGTTTATTGCTTGGCCATAGTTTTTCCTTTTTAGACTCATCTATCCATTTTCCACTTGTCCTATTCAGGGTGATGCGGGTCTTGGGCCTATTGGGACAAGGCAGGGAACAGCCCAGGATAGGGTGCCAACCCATCACTGGGCACATTTACACCTGTATTATGAAAGCAGCATTTCATTCATTCATTTATTTATTTATTTGTTCATTCGTTCATTCATTCATTCATTCATTCATTCCATCTCCTTTCTTGCAGTGACACACCCAAGAACCTTTAGGAGTTTTTTTTCACTGGAACTAATTAGCAAAACGTCTCTGACAAGTTTAAATCAATTCCTGAGATGAACAGTAATTTGAAGCAAATGAGTTTGGCAGCATTGTTAACTATTTCCTCAAAGTTTTCTTTTCATTCCAAGTTGTACTGACATTTTATAAAGTCAATTTAATTTCCAGGACCTAGAAATGAACTTAAAACCTATGCTTTCTAAACCCACTTCAAAAATAATAAATTTTCCACAATGAGTATTTTTAACAGAGGAGATAT
>JAABNY020000034.1:25033335-25063056 GCA_015164015.2 Brevimyrus niger
TTACAGTATATAAACTATGTGTATGTGGATCTACCTTTCTATACACACACACACACACACACACACACACACACACACACACACACATACACAAACGGGCTAATTATTGCAGACCAATAACTTAGCAGACATAGAGGTCTGTATGTGAAGTACATGCTGTAAGCTGTTCTTATCAGCACCAGTCTTGCTCTGAATGTCTTCCTTCCTGTGGACTTGATTTGGACCCATTGTACATGGCCATGTTAGCTCTGTGGGGGCTTTTGGTTTAATATAGAGAACTCGGTAGCGAGATTGAAAGGATGTGGGGGGGGAATCACACACTGAATCAATCTAACAGTTCTACATCTTTTCTGCAATACCTATTCAGTTATACACTTGTGTCTGCCATAGTAGCATGTTACAGTAAATCTCTGCGATGAGGATTAATAGGATCATTCTTATGAAGCACACAGTGGATGCTGTGAACGACTTGTGCAGCATCTGATTCAGGAACCTCAAGCCTCATAAATGAACAACAAACAGACAACAGACATCCATTAAGTGAAAGCAACAGAAACCACCATGAACTAATTACTTCTGAACGTCATTTGTAAAGAAAAAGCATTCCAAAGAGGTCATCAGACTATCCTTAAAAATATTCCATTTGCCAATCAGAGTTTATTAAAAACTGTTTACTGAAAGGCAGAAATAAGCCTAATGATACACATATGTTTTGGGTAACGGGAAACAGAGAAAAAAACAGTACCTAGAAGACCTTTATTAAGGTAAAAATGGGTTACTTGAGGTAGATGTACAGCTTTTAAATCCAACCTGGGCACCTGGTAGAATTTACTCATCCATCCATTTACAACCAGTCATTATGATTGTTGTTCTGGGTGGTAAATTGAATGTATGTTTCCTAAATGAAGGTGAAGACTTTGACTGTTCAGGTTTAGGTGATGTTGAGGTAATTATTTTAATAAGAATACTGTACACAAGTGGAGGGCAGTCTCACAAATCACAGTTGTCTGCCAAGAGTGCACACTTTTTCCATCATTTTTATGTGAAGTGGATTATTTGGAGAATAGTCATACCTGTTGATGTGGGATACATTTTATGAAAAAAATGTGTTTTTGTAACAATGTGTCAAAATATACAGGTACATTTGATGATTCCTGTATAAATCATCATATTGCAGATAGATGTTTTGAATTAAATTTGATGTGAAGATGGATATAGTAAGAAGTGTCATATGAAGTGCTAGTCGGACTCCTGGTGTAGCCAGGTACATAAATCATGTGCACAACTGGTGCTATCCTGATTTGTAACATAATGGAAGTTTAAAAATAGTTGTATAGACAATCAGGTAATGTGTTTCCTTCCAAATACTGTTGTACTTTATGTCATTGTGTCCTTGTTCAACTGCCCTGTGTGCCTCTAATTGCCCCTTGGGGACAAATAAAGTTATTTTGAATTTGAATTGAATTTGAATTTAAATGTTCCTCAGCAAGGTCCATGTTTAATTTTCAAGAATGTATAGATAAGTAATTCTGACATAAGTAATTTCAGGGAGATTTTACAGGTAATCATATATTGGAATGTCGAACAGGCAAAGCATGAGACAGAGATGCAGAATACAAGGGGAAATGCTAGAATCCGACATAGAGTAGCATCATGAACATAGTGTACCGCTAGTTATGGTTCAACTTTTCATGATGGTCATCCAAAATTTCAGCATCATTTTCTGTCTCATTTTTTTTTCTCAAAGCTTGTCCTTTAGCAACTTTGCATCTCATTCAAGCATGAGAATGCAAGGTGCATAGCCCATCTAAGTGTGAACATCACCATTGTAAATCATCACCAGCTTGAAAATGAGGTGCATAGCCCATCTAAGTGTGAACATCACCATTGTAATTCATCACCAGCTTGAGAATGTGAGGTGCATAGCCCATCTAGGTGTGAACATCATTGTTGTAATTCATCACAAGCTTGGAAATATGCCACTTTCAATCTTTCTTTCCAGGCATCTTGTCATATCAGGCATCTTCTCTCACACTGTTTGAAGTGTGAATTTTGTTGTATTACTCTTGCTCAAAAGTCTGGACACATCTAGTTATTGATGGATCTTTCTTTATTATGACAACTTTTCAAATTGTAAAGAAAACAAAACTGGAATTTTCTAGTTTACAAAAAAGTCTCATACAAATGAATATCATCATATTTTGGATTCTCCAAAATAGCTCCCTTTTGCCTTGATGAAAAGTGTGCACAGAACGTTTTTACAGCATTAAAAGTGCCCAATAGTACAGTATCCTCTATCATTCTCAAATGGAAGAGATTTGGAACCACCAACAGCCTTTCTAGATCTGGCCGCCCATGTACACCAAAAACACAATGGTCAGTTTGAATGAGATCCAGAGATCCTTCATGGAGATGGGAGAACTGTACAGAAGGACAACCATCAGTGCAGCACTCCACCAATCAGACCTTTATGTTAGAGTGGCAAGAGGGAAACTGTTTCTGCTAAAAGGCACATGACAGTAAACTCTGTCTGGAGACAGAGTTTGGTTTGATGAAACAAACATTGAACCATTTGACCTCAATTCCCATCAACATGTGTGGAGGAAGCCAAGCACTGAGCATGTTCTTGTATCCTTCTGAAACTTTACTCCACTCAGGCAAAGTGTGGTTTATTGCAAGAACTTCTAGTTGAACAATGAAATTAGAATGTCATGGGGAGCAAGTCAACTTTTGCTGATGCACATTGGCTTTGAAAATCCATAGCTATGGTTGGCAAACACTGGCTCATCACTCAAGGGTATTCCTTTCCCCAATATGTCTACCATTTTCATGTTGACTCTCATAAATTTTAAACTGCAGAATTGTTGGCATGACAACTTTTCTATGTGTATGAGTATATATGCATCCTTTCAGATTTCCTTGTTTACCCTTCTTTAATAACAGCAAAAGCACATGAACTTATCTTTCATGATGATTGCCATTGCAGGTGACACCCATGAGTTGCATGAGTTGCACCTCTCTTAATGGGCTACCTGCCTAAGAAGGTCCTGCACATACTTTTTTTTTACATTTCAGAACACGTGTGATGGGACAGTTTGGTGCCCTTGTTTTATTGGTTGACCATCGCTCATGAGGATATTATGTATCACTGCAATATTATAGGATGATCATCTGTTCATGATCATCTGTTCTGCAAGCATTTCTGTGTTTTGCTAATAAATCACTGAGTGCTTCACACCGATGGAAGAAGCCCTTTAAATTTCACTTGAATAAGAAGCAGCCATTGACCTGTATCACTGCTTTATGTTAAGTTGTTATTTTGTTTCATTGCTTTCACATGCACACGTGTCACTCTTTTCAAACACCCCTGTGTTTCATATACTCATTAATACTATTCTGGATCTTTGCATTGACCTCTTAGCCATATTTTACTTGAATTCATCACTCTAACTGGAACCTTCTCCTTGCACTTACTAAACTATTCTCCAAAGTGACCTTCTAGCACAAGAACCAAGGAACTGAGATTTTGTCTACTCTTTTTAATACTTGTTAGCACATTCATCTAACTAACTCTAGCCTGAATACATTTCACCATCTTCTTCACAGTCTCCCATAAAGAGATACTTAGGCCCACTTATTATAGCCATTCAGTTCCTATGAACTCCTTAATGTCCTTTAGATCTTGGTGGCTGTCAACATAAAGAAACACTTTCCTTAGTGCATCCTTTCCAAACACTAGTTCCAGGCATCCAAAAATGGGAATGTTCAGTTTTTTTTGGGACTCTGAGCCTGAGCCAGCTGTCTGATATCAGTCTCAGTGCTTTCCTACAGCCTCTTAAATTAAGACTCAGTTATGGTGGTCACCTCCTTGGTATATCGAAAGCAATTTGTCTTCACACCAGCTATTTTCACCTCAGTGATCGAGCAATCTCCAAAAGCAGATTTTCTTATGCTGAAGGACCCTTCAGGAACAACTGACTCAGCAGTTCTACATCAAATTATTGATAAACCAGGGTCCTCATTTATCAAAGTTGTATAGACACAAAAAGATACCCAAAATGTTTGTGTGCATCCTTTTACACAAAATCCCAGATTTACCAAACAATACCTAATGTGATATATTTAAGATAATGTGTATATTTAAGGAAACTCAGGGGCAGATGTACACAACATTTTGGTCAACTCAGGAAAAGGCGACACCCATTGTAAAGCAGGTAACTTCAAGTAAACCAGTGAAATGACCCACAATTCATATCACCAGCCAGTGCTTTGATGTGAAAAATAATTTATGGTAATTGGGATTTATTGATATTACATTTATTTGTAGGAGCCAAAGACTGTGTATTTGTCTTAGAGAATTGAATTTCATATTTCAAATACTATGTCTTGTAACCACTTCTCCTGAAATAAAAATTTCTGTAATTGTTACTAAGTGTGAAGTAAGCGTCAAACATTCACATGCATGAATTCACATATACTATATAAATAGCTCATAGTCATCAGAGTGCAATACAACATAATGGGATTCTTGCTAGTGACTACAGAATTGAAAGGATTAGACAGGAATGAGTTTTCATGGACTACCAAGATTATTTTTACTTATCCGATTACTGTTCGCAATAGTGAAATGTTTTTGCACCTGTTTAAATGGATGTCTCTTGTCTACATACTGTACTTTGTAGGAGTACATAGGCTAATTTCTCTGGGATCAGTAAAGTTTTTCTTTTTTTCGCCCATAAAGACGATTAGCTTATGAGCCAATTTAGACTTCCATTATTTTACTAATGTAGCGCTAATGTAACCCCAGAATTAGGGAGACCAACTGCTTGGATCATATCTGCACATACACATGTTCTGACTACGGTTTGCTTTTTGGCAATAGGCACCTACCAGAGGGAACAGGCAAAGTGATTGGGGTTAATCTCACTGACATTCTGGTCCTTCTGGATGGCATAACAAAGCATACATGGCACTACATCCTATTCAAAAAGAAATTGATCAAATGCAACAGTAAAGTACAGCATGCGTCAGTAGATGGAGGCAATTAAATGAGTGCTAATGAAGCTGCTTTCATAAACTAGATATCGTTTAATTATGCATAATGCATCTATGATCCCAACATGACTTTGAAAAATATAGTAGCTTAATGGCCTGCGTCACCTCATGATCTATCCATGTTGGTCTCAGGTACTACATTGGTATCTTCCGACTGCTTGAGCATCCCTTATTATAGATGCCTATACATGTCGAAGTTTGCAGGTGAAGATGTGAGTTTGCTTCCGAGTCATTTCTTTCCCTTTAACTTCAGATCTGATCACTTCTTTTAAATTTCAGGTATAGGGTGTTCTGTAGAGCTGACAGAATGTGCTGCAGCGGTAAAGTGTTACCATTTAACACACTTCTTAAATTCAACTTTAATATCATTGCATCAAGGATAAGTACTCACTCATGAGATGCGGTTTACCAACCAATCCAAATTAATGAAATGAAATGCAATATATGCATATGTGATAACTGATAAGTTATGTGTAAAATGTATGTGTATACATTTTCTTGTTTGTGATAAGTCGCCAAATATAACATTTTGGAGTGCCGCTACCTAGCAATGTTCATTTACTGTATACTTGATGTTAAACAATTAGCTGAAGCTGCTTTGTGTTTATCTTCTTTTCTCTGTCAACATCACTGACCAGTATGTCTGGGCTACCCACATTTATAGCACCAATAAGCATTGACTAATGTGTCTGCTCTACCCACATTTATAGCACCAATCAGCATTGACTAATGTGTCTGCTCTACCCACATTTATTGCACCAATCACCATTGACTAATGTGTCTGCTCTACCTACATTTATTGCACCAATCAGCATTGATTAGTGTGTCTGGGCTACCCATATTTATAGCACCAATCAGCATTGACTAGTATGTCTGGGTTACCCACATGTATAACACGAACAACACTGACTAGTGTATCTGGGCTACCCATATTTATAGCACCAATCATCATTGACTAGTGTGCCTGAGCTTCCCACATTAATAGCACCAATCAGCATTGACTAGTGTGTCTGGGCTACCCACATATATAACATAGATCAGCATTGACTAGTGTGTCTGGGCTACCCATATTTATAGCACCAATCAGCATTGACTAGTGTATCTGGGCTACCTACATGTATACATGCAACACTGAACAGCATTGAGTAGTGTGTCTGGGCTACCCATGTTTATAGCACCAATCAGCATTGACTAGTGTGTCTGGGCTACCCACATGTATAACACTGATCAGCATTGACTAGTGTGTTTGGGCTACCCATGTTTATAATACCAATCAGCATTGACTAGTGTGACTGGGCTACCCACATGTATAACACTGATCAGCACTTATTAGTGTATTTGGGCTACTGACATGTATAACACGGAACAGCATTGAGTAGTGTGTCTGGGCTACCTACATGTATAACACTGATCAGCATTGACTAGTGTGTTTGGGCTACCCATATGTATAACACAGATCAGCATTGACAAGTGTGTCTGGGCTACCCACATGTATAACACTGATCAGCATTGACTAGTGTGTCTGGGGCTGCCCACATGCATAACTCATGCCTCAATTCCCTGTCTTTCAGAAGTGTCTTGATGGATCTAACCTGCCAAAGCTTTACTTTTCTTTGTGCACAACATCATCCAGTTCTTCTTTTAGCAGGAATTAACTGTAGTCATTTGCTGAGTTTTTTTTCATGTGCTGCATGGTGCCTGCACTGTTCCTCCTTGGACCAGATGACAGCAACCTACCTTGAAAAAACAACGCTCAAATCCCTTTCCTCTTTACCCTCCCTCCACATCTCACATCACAAGAAATCACCTAACCTAAGAACAGTTGGTCTTTCAGTATACTGTAGCATCAGGGATTTCTGTCCTCGATTTGTCATACACAAGGGGGAGTATTGTCTCACAAGGCATCTGTCTAATGTATAGACGTCTTTCAGTCTTGTGCTAATGTGAACTCTATCGACATATGTTTTGAAAAAGATGTAAAATTATAAACATTCTTCTCCTTATCCTTAAGCATGAACTTCACAGTCATCTAACCAGTATTTTCTATTTTTTCTTGATTAGTCCAATGCAGTCCCATGTGGACGTCAGACTTCATTGCAGTGACCCATTCTTCAGGACCTAACTCACCAAAACACCCAATGAACTCTGAAGGCTTACAGTATTTGTGCTATAGATGGCAGCTGGGGTTTTTTATACAACAGCCTCTTGCTCCATAACGGCTTTTGCCAGAGAGGCAGCTTATGTTTGCTATGTTCTACCAAACTCCTCAGTAAGCTTCTGCTGTTTTCTTTCTTTACTCTTCCAGTTCAGAGTTTTGTGTTAAGTGTGCTATGATTGGAATCTATAGTCTACTGAAGTGTATATCTGGTAAAAGAACAGTGGAGTGAAACATGTCCTGTCCTATAGGAAAATTACTAAAAAGCTTACTACCACAGATGACAGAACTGGGAGATTTGGGTCCCCATTCCCAAAATCTGTGCAGGTATGTTGTAGCCTGTCCTATTGTGTGTAGTGACTGTATTCAGTCACTGATGTACATATAAGTGTAAGCCACTAGTAGATTAGGTGACTTAGGTGAGGCTGACCAACTGAAATAATAAAAATATGCCTTTTAGAAAGTCAAACCAGACAGTTTCTTTCTGCTTCCCCATATCTAACAGAAGGGGAAGTAACCTATATAAGAACATGTTGAGATCACAAATTCTCTTGAGATAAAAAAAAAAATCTCCTTCGATCACAAATGAATTTTCTCATGATCATGACGTAACAAAAGTTATCTTGAGAATACGAGAAAATTAGCTTGTGATCTCGAATGAACAAAAGTTGTTATCTCAAGAATATGAGATATTTTTCTTGTCATCTCAACATGACAAAAATTGCTATCTCAAGATCGCGACTTTTATTTTTTGTTTTCCTTATGTGATGACATAGATGTACGTAAGTTGATAGAGGACACATCATTATTATTCATTTCTTCCCATTTTTTAAGACATGACTTATTTTTCTTGTGACCTTAAGATAAGTGTTGAGATTTAAAAATTTTCTAGCGATTGTCACATAAAAGTTATCTTGACATCACAAGAATGCTATTTTATAACCTCGAGATAACTACTTTGTTATCTTGAGATCACAACAAAAATAAGTTGTAATCTCGAGACAATGGGAAGAAAATACCAGTGATGGTGCGCGTCTTCTCTGGACTTCTGTAGATAAACTCTTTAGTCATTAAATATATTCACAGTCCAGAATAAGTGAGCAACAAGCATTAGTTCTTCCCTTCAACTAATAAGATGAGTCATCAGGGAGATGTCATCTGGTTGGCAGGGGAATACTGGCAGAAGAAACATTGGCAGAAAGCACAGTCCCTTCAGTGCAGCAAAACCTCTCTACGCCTACCTACTTTTCTCCTCCTGTGACGAATTGAAGGGATGAACCAATAGTGGTTAGGTATTCTATTCTATTCTATTCTATTCTATTCTATTCTATTCTATTCTACTAAAACTACTCATGACTGTCTCCTTGCTCTGTCCTTACAACTCAAATCTCACAGAAATCAACAAAATGATCCCCTGGAATGTGACAGCTACACCTAAAACTCATGTCCTCTCCTTTAAATGACTTTCTAAAGCATTAAACCAAGTTTTGACATTTGAAAAGTCTTAAAAGCAGTATTTATACACTGTATCCCAGTTGTAATTTAAGGAATCTGACTGGTCACCAAAGCAGGCATTCTTAATCCTCAGGTTTCCAGAACAAATACAAATTGAAAGAATACAAAATACTTCACATATTGTATAAGCAACATAAAAGGCAGTATATATTATACCTTCTTTTTCAGGCAGCAGATTTTTGAGATATTTCCTAATGAAAGAACATGCTGATCTTTGCCAGAATAAACGATTAGAACGTAACATAATGGATGGATAAATGTATATAAGTTGGGAACTGGACTAATATCTAATACTTCTGGGCTGAAAACTTATTCATAGCATTGCTTACCATAGGGTCTTAGTGACCAAGCCACTCAAAACAAGCCTATCCTGTTTTATCAATTCCCAGTAAAAATCTAATGTTTGTTTTTATTAAAGGGAAAGACAAATGCTGCCAGTTATCATCTGATCTCAGCTACAGGTCACATCAGTCAAGGACATTAAGTCTATTATCAACAGAAAGTTAATTTAATGCAGAAAGAGTTTGATTGTCAGTTAGACCTTTGATGTACACTCATAAATTGGGCTTGAAGTAAAAAAGTGTTCCCTATGTAAAACCATGGTTCTCCTTTGTGTTCGCTGCTTTTCAGTTTTAACCTTGCAATTAATTTAACATGATTGAGTTGTCATTAAAAAGTGATCTAAATTGCATATCAATTCGCAGCCACATGATTGTTTATTTATGCCCTTCAAATTAAAAATATAGATTAGCATTTGACCTTATTAAAATTAGTCAGATGGATGCGTTACTGCTCTACGGGTTAGACAGTTAATTAATCAATTTATTAAACTCTTTTTTATGAAGTCAGTTGTCCTCATTCCTCATATGGTTATTAGTATCACATGAAAATTGTGTTATATAACGTTATAATATAACATTACATACTTAAATTACTGTTATATTACCATAGGGACAGAATTTAACGGTAATGTACATGTTTTACACTTTATTTTTTTTCTGCTTGTTTTTATTACAACACACCTCCAAGGAATTTACAAAGGATTTAGAACAATTTTCAGGGCAGTTTGCCAAATGCATGGTATTCAATTAATACCCTATTTAGACCTAATTCAATAATATGTGCTGGGAACAAAGTGAATTTGCATTTAGCAAAGGAAGCATTTGGAAGCTGGCTCTCACTACAGGTTACAGGCTCTGTGGGGTTCAATTGTTTTTTTCTTCTGGTAAACAGCAGCTTTGTGCATTGTGCCTGTGACCTGGAATTTACTTTCAAGTGCCAATTTTGTTATGTATTGTATTATACACATACGGTACCATGAAAATGCACATTTACTGTGTGAACGTTATCAGGCTTGCAACCAAAACTGAATTTTAGTTAAAAGACATGCGAGTGAACTAATGAAATTCCGTAAATGAGCTTATTCAATAGCCAATGTCCTCACATGAATAAACCAACTGGCAGACCTTTAGCTGTGCAAGCAAACACATACTGTTGCTATTGATTAGCCTTTCACGACCCTGCCGGGGACATGCCGGGGATTACACGTTTCACGTTCAGGACTGTGCAGGCTTTTAATGTAAAGCTCAGAGTTACATTCATGTTCTTCTGGAGCAGTGATATCTGTTTTTGTGTTTTGTCACCTATCTATTTTGGCCAGAGTGGTTGAACTTAGACAAAACTAAGAGATCCTTGTTATTTTAAGGATCTATGTCAATTCTCAGTCACCTTCACGTTGCTCTTGGACATTATATGACCAGAGTAGATTCATCACTGTGCTAAACTTTCTGTATGTGGGTAATTTCCCAGTGACTATACCACAACCCTGTACTGGATAAGCAGTTTGAAGATGAATGGCTCTGACTGTCACTTTAACTTGTAGCAAAGGACTTTTAAGCCTTTCTGGGTCTGCTAGAATTTCGATTAATACTGAAAGAATAGACCTTTAACTCAGTGTGCTCAAAACTTCACTGGCCACTGAACGCCGAAGCCAAAGTTAGTTGTTATTTTATGCTGGGATCTTCCATATTGTGCCTAATTGTTTGTAAAATGTCACATACAAATATAAACATATAGCAAAACAATATAGTAAAATAAAGTTTATTTTTCATGTCTCAACCTTGAATGGAGACTGCCTTCAAGGTCACAGGCCTTTGCTGACATGCATTTTATTACCAGTTCATAGCTTATTGTATAATGGGTTAAGTTAGTTTTCACTATCGTCTTTTTTTTTAATTATAGTTATTCACTTAATTATTGGCATCTAGAGTGATATTCCACATGGAAATAATGTGTGGAACATTGCATTGGTTTACCACACCATATCTGTAAAGTACACACACACACACACACACACACACATATACACACACACATATATATATTCACCGCCACCCATCTCTCCGTCAAAATGCACTCACAGAACACCTGAAGACAGACTGTCACTGCGGTTATTAATTAATATTGTACTACATGAAAAATACATAATTTATTTAAAATATATTTATATTGCATTTTAACAAAGTAGTTCTTACTCTATTAAACTGGATCCTTAGGTCAAGAGTCATCATGGAGGAAGCATCTCTAGGACTGCAGAGGCGAGTGTATACCTGCTCATTTTTCAATACGTTTATTGATGTTTATTTTTCAGAGAGTAACTTTTACATGTTACTGGTGTCTTGTGCTGTAGAGCTGGGTAATGAAAATATCCATGTTTTTATTATATCATTGATTTTAAATAGTTGCATAAGGTCATCTTACCCCCTGGGGCAGCCATTAAAAAAAATCTTCCATTTTAGTCACTGGTGTTACAGTCATTGGTGTTAAACCATATTGCTGACACCAATGACTAATGTTAATTTCATGAATAATCAGAACGATTAAAAAGCAAATGAAATAAAAATTAAATCGCTTGTTCACTGACATTGCATGGCGTCTCACTGCTGTTATGGTTACTGTATGACAAGGGCAAGTTTGCATTTAATATCTTGGTATATTCAAATATTTAGAATTAAGCTATTACTTTTTCACGTGTGACAATAGGACACGGCGACAGACATTAAGGTAGTTTACTTTTGGGATTAATGAAAGTGATTTTTTTTTTAAATGCATCCACCTCAGTTCCCACTCCAGGTGGAGAATGGGCCACATGTATAAGTGGTGACCACATGGTGTCTCAGCGTGGGTGGGTTGGCACAGTCCCCTCGCACCTCCGGTGAAGGGGGGTGGGAGCCCCCAGGCAGGACGCATGATTGGCCCACATTGCGTGCATTTTCTCCAGCTAGTCAAGATAGATGTAAAAATAGGCTCAGCAATGGACTGTGTCTCTTCGAAAAAACTCCATGCAGCTGAATAGAAGGAGGCACAGCAGCTGCAGAGATGACTATAAACAGAATTTGTGGACTTTTGTAGATGCAGGCATATGACATCATCACATTGTTACTTATCAAAGGCAGCAGTTTGCCTTTCTATTGCAAATTCACAATAAAACAACAGGCAATTATGTGTATTGTTTCTTAATAATTTCTGTCTTTGGTGGTGATGACGATAATAATAATAATTATTAAGAATAATTTGTCTGTTGATTTATTATTTAGACAAGGTTGATTCCATTTGACCATACAGATGTCATTATTTTATAATATTCCGTACAATAATAAATTCAGGGGAAAGTTTTTACGTAAAACATGATTTGTGTATATTTTGTCCCATGGTAATAAATGCAAGACCTTCAGTTAATTGTGAAAAACACAAAATAAACTATGATTCTCCATGGAACTATTTATTTAGTTGACATTGTTCTCTGTGGTGGTTAAAAGTTTACTGTGATTTTTCCACCAGAAAATCTCATACTTCACTGATATCAAACTTTAGAGCAGATCTTTTGTTCTTACAAAAAACATCTTCCAATGTAGCATGAAAATACCGTGACCAGACATACTTCTTTCATTGTCTGACAGATCAGTAATAGCATTGTGGAACCACAGACACTATTAAACTAAACCTCAGTTAGCAAATATTTGCGTTACTTCCTTGCAGCACAGACTGTAAATGACATCCAGTTATTCCTGCTGTTCTTGCTGCTACCATTCTTGAACTTGTTAGACTATTGACTTTCCAGTTGAGTCCTCTCATCAATAAAGACACAGCAACTAAACAGTCATTTTCTGTGTAATGGTTCAATCTAGGGCTATGAAGCTATTTCTTAGGCTAATAGTATCACACATGCAATATTATGCAGCTCAGATAATCAGAATTTCTGCCAGCTTTCGATTGAGACCCCAACATATCAAAAGTTACCATTGGAATGTAGCCATAGGAAATCTTTGACCTCTGCACTGAACAAGATGAGTGAAATGCAACACAGGGTGATGTGAAATTTACTGTTAATGTAAACATGATACTGGTGAAGTATTATTTAAGAATGAAAGTTAGCAGGTTGAACATTGCATCTCAGTTAAGTACAGACAGACAAACAGACTTTTTATATATACATACACACACAATATACACAGTATATTGCAACAGGCAGCTAAACAGAATAAAATGGCAACTGGCTTATGTATAGCTTTGTATATTTTTGTTCAAGACCAGTCAGGCTCTGAATTCTAAAAGATAGCTGCTTTAAAAGATTTAAAAAAAAATTTTCCCTGGCAAAATATTAAAATTTCAAGCACATGCAGGATTTTTGACATTAACTTTCTTATTTACTCAACCTCAAATGCGTTTTCCAAATAAAACACCTTGAAATGTAACTGGAATTTATATTTTATTTCCCATAGACTTTGTCCTGAGAATGATAAAACATCAAATTGGCTCATATGCTCAGTTAATGGTGAAATGCTGTGTGAAGTGTCATTTCATGCAACACAGAGTACAAATACAAGCAGTTACAGGACCCAGACGTAAAAATCTATTGGCTGACAGAAGCTTTAAAGACACAAAAATTCCCCTCTCCACCGCTTCCATTTTGGCCAGAATGGACTTCCAGTGGTCAGGAACAACAAACTGTTTGGCAATGAGGAAGCTAATCTGACTACTCTGCTTCTTTACAGATGAGAAGGGAAGTTTGTGAACTTCATCAATTGTTCACCATCTGCTCATGGGGGTCCATCCAGAAGCCATTCAGAGACAATAGCAGAAGGGTGACGGCCTTGCGGTGATGGAACCACATCACTGAGCAGCAGAAGGGTGACGGCCTTGCGGTGATGGAAACCACATCACTGAGCAGCAGAAGGGTGACGGCCTTGCGGTGATGGAACCACATCACTGAGCAGCAGAAGGGTGACAGCCTTGCGATGATGGAAACCACATCACTGAGCAGCAGAAGGGTGACGGCCTTGAGGTGATGGAAACCACATCACTGAGCAGCAGAAGGATGACGGCCTTGCGGTGATGGAAACCACATCACTGAGCAGCAGAAGGGTGACGACCTTGAGGTGATGGGAACCACATTACAGAGCAGCAGAAGGGTGACGGCCTTAAGGTAATGGAAACCACATCACTGAGCAGCAGAAGGGTGACGGCCTTAAGGTAATGGAAACCATGTTACATGGCAGGAGAAAGGTGATAGCCTTGTGGTGATAAAAACACATCATGCAGCAGCAGCTTGAATTAAGGATCCAAGGAAAACTATTATTTTGCTGGTAAACAAAATAACTAATTACTCAGGTAGACATAACTAATAATAACCCAACAGATACAGAAAATGTGCTTAACTGGTGACCTACTTGGTTTTCGAAGGTGTTGTGGAACCCAGAAGTAAGAGGATATATGGACTTATTTTTGACAGACACGCACACATCAAAGGTGAATTTCACACAGTGTGCACATTTAATTATCATTTCCAGTGGTGCTTGCAGTTAAAAACTGTTTTGTGGGGGTTTAAAAAAAAAAAAACAAAAACAAAAAAAACCTAACAAATCCATGGTCATTCCTGAAAAATGTTGTGCCCCAAAGTAAAAGTTCAAAAATATTGTTTTATTAATGAACATTGTGTTCCCAATGTAGCCATTTTGTAACATTTTTAGAGTCTGGTTGTGTTTCAGCTGGAATGTATCAACTTCAGTCTCTGAGATACTGTCAAATTAAACTAGATAAGGTCTAATTTCCATGCAGTGACACATTTTTTCTCTAAGCATGTTGTCATGGAGATATGCTTTATGAAAAATCAGCAAGCATTATTGTTTAACCAAATAAGTAACTCAATTCCTCACACTACTTGTGCTACTTGTGATAGTCACACTTATCACAACACATATACTGACAATTATACCACAACAGCAGAGCAGACATATGTAATTTTGTTCAAGTAATTGAAGTGGAAAATTAGGACCCATAATGGTTTTCTTCATTTGTGTTCTTAGTGAGTTTTGTACTTATCTTTTAATTACTAGACCCAAATATTAGCCAATGGGAAATGCCTCATAGCACAAATAACAGAGTTAGTCCTGCTAACCAGCTCAGCACCAACATAAACTACAAGTCAAGTGACAAGACAAGGGTCACTCGTTCAAAGACCAGTGAATCAGCATCACCCGCTCTTCTCACCATGGCAACAAATGATCAGCTTTGTGAACATGACTGGCATAGAAGAATCAGCAGATGAAAGTGAGAAACAATAGAACTGCATTGCGCTTTTTCTACAGTTTTTGTAATGACATGTATAAGCCAGGAAACCAAATTTAATGTCAAAATTCTTAGGTGAAGTACATCATCACCTGCCTGACATTTACTCAGCTGGTGCTTTAAAAAAATAAAGTAAATAATAATAAGTAAGTAAGTACATAGAGCTTTATTGTCACCCCAACAATACACAATAGTATACAGTGAGACAATAATAATAAATAATAATAATAATAATAATAATAATAATAATAATAATGCACCGGTTTAAAATGACTTATCTGAATATGCAATAATGCACAGTCCATTTGATTATTTTTCATTTACCTAGAATGAGATGCTAAATGGATTGCACATTCTCAAATTACCAAATTTAATTTTCATCTATGCACCTAAATGAATTTAAAGCCAATCAAAATGTGTAACAAGATACTGTGTCAGGCAGCGATCAAAAGCCACTGCAGACTCACTTCCGTCATGAGATCCGCGCGGTTACAAGGAATTGCTATTAAACCCTGAACTGAACTGCTTTGTTCTGACAGTCTAGGCTGCAGTACCATAAATGATTCATTTAGCTACAGGAAACACCTTCATTTTTACGGTATATTATACGTGTATGATGTTCGACATACCACAGATAATGGCCAGTCATTATTTTTTTATGAACAGCTTTGTAATATATCGGCAACCCTCACAAGATGCCAATAATGAAAATGTTTATACATAAGTAAAGGAATAAACCTGTCATTTCGGCCGCAAACGTCATTCTGTCATTCATGTGTCTTGTCACACAGGAAAGATTTGTCAGTGTCCCCCAGGCCTTTTCTGAGCATCAGTTCTCAGTGTGACACATAAAACAGTCAGAAGTAATAGAGGTGATATTTTATTACTGCTGGGAAAAAAATGAAGCGGTTAACAGGAAAACACCTTTAAACACTATGGATAATGCAGAAAAGTACTGGAGATACAATGTTCTTTGTGTTAGAATAGACTATAGAATGATGCTTCATTGAATTCTTCTATTTTCGAAGGCCAATGTGGCATTTTGAGGATTTCATTTAATACTCTGCTGGTAATTCTTATGTCTGGCAGATGGTTCCACTAAAGTCACCTAGAGATGTTACATCTGTGCCCCTAATCTGTCACAACACAGCTTCAGTAAATCAGTAAGTTTAATTCTTTAACCTGTTGCTTTTTTTTGCATGTGCCCAGACCCTCGAGGGAATTTCTCGCATTATTATGCACATGATGAGCGTGCCCCTTCATTGCAGTATGTGACTGTATGCGATACCTTTTCCTGCAGGAACAGATACTAGCTGAAGGCCAATTTCTGCCTCTCCAGGTCTAAACTCTCTCACATATCTAAACAGAATTAGATCTGACCCTCACTGTATGGATGTCAAACGTGTACTGTCACCAGACTGTCATGTCAAATTCTCTTGAGCTCTCAAATGCAGTGATTTTGAGCCTATTCCAGTACTTTGACCACTGCAATAGTTGTCATTTAGTTTGTTGATGGTCTTTATACTTACAGAGAATCCCCTATATTTATAATTTTACAGTTTTACAAGTACAGTCATTAAAATGCTACGAGAACTCATATAATATCTATTATGTAATCACCAATGTATAAAAAGCAATGCACATATACATTGACAAATCGTGTCATTGATCTGGCTAAACCTACATCAATAGATTTTTGGCATATTTACCAATATTTAAAATACCTAAAATATTTATGCAGAAATGTTAAGTCCAGTGTTGCTAGAGGTTACATAAATGTGTTCATTTTAGAGAGATTTTTTATTGTTATAATGTGTATGTGACACGGTATTGTGTACAGCACCCTCCACGATTACTGGCAGCCCTTGTACAGATTTGCAAAAGGTGTTAGAAAAAAAATCCACCTTTTGGTGAAGCAGCTTCATGTCACCCTGAAATAATGAGAAAAATCCAACCTTTCATTGAAAAAAAATGTAATCAAAGAAAACAAATCCTTCATCAAGAAATAATTATTTTCAACAAAAACACATGTGACACAATCATTGGCACCCCAGCATTTAATACTCTGTTATAACCTCCCTTTGCCAGTATAACAGCACTGAGTTAACATTTTACAACAGCAAAATGTTATAACATTTTATAAGGCTGGAGAATACAGAGCAAGGCACCTGAGACTATTTCTCTTTCCAGAATCTCTCCAGATCATCCAGGGTCCTAGGGTATCTCAGCCTACAGATTTTCAGTGGGGTTCAGGTCAGGGAACTGAGATGGCCATGGCAAAAGCTTGATTCTGTGGCCAGCTAACCATTTTTATGTTGATCTGGACATATACTTAGGATCATTGTCCTGCTGGAAGATCCAGTGATGGCCCAGTTTTGGTTGCCTGGCAGAGGCAGCCAAATTTTGTTTTAAAATGTCCTGGTATTTCATGGCCTCCATAATGCCATGTACTTTAACGAGGTTCCCAGGGCCTTTGGAGGAAAAACTGCCACACAACATCACAGGACCTCCACAACATTTTACAGTTGTACATTTTACAGTTTTACAGTTACATTTTTACACCAAACCCACTTTGAATGTTTATTGCCAAAAACCTCCATTTTTGTTTCATCAGAACATGGTTCCAGTTGAAGGAGCGTTTTGCAAACTCCAGGAACATACATTTGTGGTTAAATGTCAGGAAAGGCTTCTGTCTGGCATACCTTCCAAATAATCTGTTAGCATGAAGGTGGCGTGTGATGGTGGCTTTGGAGATATGGTAACCCCCAACATATTACATTGCTTTGTAATTCACCACCAGTCATCCTTGGGGATTTTTTGCCTCTCTTATGATCCCTCCCACTGTTTGTGGGGGCAAAATAAACTTAGTTTTCTCTTCCAAGCAGGTTTGTAACAGCTCCAGTTCTTGTCCACTTTTTTATTATTTCCCTAACAGTAGAAATGGGCATTTTCAGGTGAGTAACAATTTTTTTTTATACTCATTCCGTGACTTTTGAAGGTCAGCACACTTCTCCCTCATTTGGTTTGTCCGTTCTCTTATCTTTCCATGTTGATGAACGACTAAGGGAATTTGGCCTCTGTCACCTCATGTTTGTACTCCAGTTAATCAAAAAGTCATGGATTACAGCTTGAATGTTCCAACACACTCCAATTAAATGAACGATGTACAATTTACATGGGAAACATGCTTCAGTTACATGGTGCTCACAGTAATTTCCAAGGGTGCCAATAATTGTGGCACATGTGTTTTTGTTAGAAAAATATATATTTTTTTTGATGATGGATTTCTTTTTCTTTGATTAAATTTGATTTAATTAAAGGTTGGATTTTTCTAATTTTTTTTCACATGAAGCTACTACACCAAAAGGTGATTTTTTTTTCTAACCATTTTTACAAGGGGTGACAATAATTTTGGAGGGCAGTGTAAGTGGTTTTATGTCAGTAGAATATGGATTATATATGATGTTGTAATGCATAATAAGCAAGGTATAATGTGGTATGCCTTTTACAAAATATTCATTCCAATGTTTATAATGCTTTATGAAAGCATAATAATGTGTTATGAATGTGTTCATATATTTGTATTGACATGGTATTCATTAAAAGTGTTAAATATAACCAAATTTTGTAAATTTGTTCCAGGAGAAAAGGTTTTAAAAATTAACCAAACCAGGAATTTTTAGAAATTATTATGAAGAAAATGTATTTGAAAGAATAGGTGAAACCTTTTGCTTTATTAACTTCACTTCAGTGTTTAGGAACACTTAAGTGACCATCTATGGCTTCCTGTTTCACCAGGAAAAAATATGAGGTCAGACAGAAACAAGCAAGACAATAGCGTAGACAATCTGTGAATGAAAAGAGACAACAGTGTATTTACACACACAAACACACACACACATACACACACATGCACACACACTGATTTGTATTTGCAACATTTAGGATTCACCAGGTTTCCCCATTACAGGAAATGCCTGCACCATGCCAGCAAACTATCTGTAATAAAGTCTTTAATTTAATCAAACCACAAATAAAATTCTCTAGATGATACTGGAACTTTAACTGGAACTGGGTTCTATGGTCAGACGAGACCAAACAGGACTTTTAGGTACCAAATATGGGCTGGGTTTGGTGTAAAAAGAAGGATGGTTATTCTGAAAAGAACCAGATCCAGATCTGAAAAGAACAGATCTGTGATGTTGTGGGGCTGATTTACTACAAAGGATCTGGGATCCTTGTTAAGATACATGGTACAGTTGACTCCATAAAGTACCCATTTTTGGCTATTCTATGCCATGCATCCATATTGTGTTTGAGCACCCATGACCCTGCATAGGATAAAGGGGTACAGAAAATGATTGAATGTTTATCATGCTGCTCATATTAGGCTTGTTTAAATATGCATACAGTGACA
Organism: Brevimyrus niger; assembly: GCA_015164015.2. NCBI lineage: Eukaryota > Metazoa > Chordata > Actinopteri > Osteoglossiformes > Mormyridae > Brevimyrus > Brevimyrus niger. The sequence goes on from JAABNY020000034.1 coordinate 25,053,105, forward strand.
TAGTGTTCCATCTGTTGTGCTGTCCCTGTCCTGCACTTTTCTGCAGCAGAGTATTACAATGAGCTAAATCTGTGAATTAAATATGATTAACACAATATACAAACAAATTTTGAAGATTTTTCAGGTGCCCAGTGATGCAATTTATGTGTTTTCATGGCCAGTTTTCTCCTGCATTTTCTTTCAGCTGCCAAAGCCTGGTATGTTCATGCAAAATGAACTGTTGTTTTTTTCCCTGACTTGTACTGCAGTACAATATTGTATAAGCACATATCTACACAATTTACACAAGGGTACATTTCAATATGCTTATTTTTATAGCTTCTTTCTCTAGGAAAAATCTTTTTATCAGAAAATACAAATACTATATTTTTATTAATTATCATTTCGTCTTAGAATAAATGGAAAGAGGAGCGTGATTTTTGGAACAGGTGCAAACATTTCACTAAAAATGTGTATAAAATAATGAAAAAAAAAACGGGAAAGGTCAAAGCAACAAGAAGTGTCATAAATACTGGCAGTGTGGTAAAGCTGGAGGTCGTTGCCTTGTACCTTGATATGAAGCTGCAAAAGTATCAACTGAGAAATGAAACAGACGTCACATGTGATCCAGGATGACCTGGATGTATGTGTGTGCGTGGATTAGGTTTATGTTACATTGTGGGGACCAAATGTCCCCACAATGTAATAAAAACCTCTTATTTTGACGTTCAGGTCCCCCCCAGAGATCTGTAAATACGGTCAAAAAAGAAAAATTGCGAAAGCTATGGCAGCTTATGGTTAAGGTTAGGGCTGGGTAGTGATTAAGGTTGTCATTGCTGGGTTTAGGGATTTCACATAGAAATTAATGGAGAGTCCCCACAAAGATATAATTACAAACCTGTGTGTGTGTCTATGTGTGTGTGAGTAATTGAATGAGTGAGTATGGTAGATTTTACACAATGTTCAGCATGTGGGAAAAGGTATAGAATAAATACGATAAACATTCATCCATCTTCCATACCACTCATCCTATTCAGGGTAAGTCCAGAAGCAACAGGCACAACACAGGGAACAATGCAGGACAAGGACCAAACCACTAATGGGGCGCAAACACAGACAACTGGCAATTCACCTTAATATGTTTTTGGAGTGTGAGAAAACCAAAGAACCTAGAAGAAATCCCATAAGGAGAACATGTAAACTCCATGCACAAGGATCCAGGGTTAGGAATCACACCCCGGCATCCAGAGGTGTGAGTCAGCTATGCTAAGCATTGTGACCCTGTAACAAACCAACATACTGTAAAGACAGCCATCTGGGGCTCCACATTGGCTCAGATGTGAGGAGTGTGCATGACACTATTGACTCCAGCCTCTGTCTGAAGAACCCGATTTCATTCCATTTTCACATGTAAATGACCACAAGTGCCCTGGGAGCATTCAGAGCAGGTTAATGTCGACAGTAAAATGCAGCTTGTTCCCTCGGCATCTATTACAGGTGCAGCTTTGCAGATGTTACTGTTCAGAGCTGCTATTTATTGGCGTGATATTTCCCTCCATGTCAGTACCAATGAAATTGATATATGACACCCATAGTGAAGCCTAACCCACCTGAAAAAGTTAGAAAATATATGTTACATGTAGATGCAAAACTGCTTTATAATAATATTAGGAGAAACAATTGAAAATATATACATAAAAAACAAAAAATATCACCTCTAGCTGTATATGTAGTATTGAAGTTTATTGTCTAATATATCCCAGACCTTTGCACACACCGTTTTACTGTATATTATTTGCTTCACGCGGGGGCTGTTGTCATAATGTGTTGCCTCATTGGTGTATAGCACACACCTGCTGTTCCAGACTTGGTATTTTTCTTTTTTTCCCTTGATCCTTTTTCGAACCCTCATCCCCCATCCCTGTGCCCTGGCCTTATCCTCCTCCACCTCCTTTGTGCTACTCTGTGCCGGGCGGATAGAATGACCAATATGTCATGCCTTTGCAGAAATACTTTATAATCTAATTAATAATACAGAAATAAAGAAAAATGTAATATACACACTATATAGCCAAAAGTATGTTTATACCATCTTGTCCAACATCTCATTCTGAAACATACGTATTAATTTGAAATTTGTTCCTGCTTTGCTGATTCAATAGCTTCTCCTCCCCTGGAAAGGATTTTCTGTAGATGTTGGAACATTGCTGGTGGGATTCATTTACATTCAGTTTGGGTGTTGATGTTGGGTGCAACTGAATTTTGCAATCACTTGACCAGGGCAGTTGTAGTTGTGTGATTAATTAAACATGTAGGTGTGGCTTATTTTTTCTAAATAACGGGTGTCCAGATACTTTCGACCATGTAGCATAACTTCAATAGCATGCCAAAAAGGCATACAAATGCATATTACGCTGTATTTTAGTAAATTTTATGGAAAGATTTACCTAATTACCACTTGTTAAAGAGTCTAGCTTTGTATTTTGCATCAGTTTTAAAGAGGAACAGTAAAGCCTGATGGCTTTATCGTCCTGTTGGACAAAATGAATTGTTAAACAGCTGAAACATGGTATTTTATGCTTATTATTCTGCTGCATTCAATTCAACTAAAATGTATGATTTCACAACATATTCCAGTAATTTCATTCAGCAGTGCATCTCTTCAAGCATGGCAATACCTAAATCCTTGGTTTTTACACACCTATCATTAAAGTGGATGCGCTCCGTGCATTTTACAGTGATGCGGTAGTGACTGAAAATGGGCTTCGCAAGGCAAAGGAACATTTCATGCAGTAAGTCTGAAACAAGAAGATTGATAATGTTCTTCTTGTGGCGGAGTGCAAACACAGTTCCTGAGGGCTCTGTCAGTGATAAATAATTGCTGGGTGTCTGTGGTTGGTGACAGTGCCATGGGAGCATTTTATCTCTTGTGATGTTCTCCTGCCTTATAACAGTGCCGGGCATGATATCATAAACAGAGCTCAGACGATCAGTATGCAAGGTGCAGAAGAACTGAGAATTCAGGCAAGAGGAAGCTTAATTTTATTTCTGTTGGGGGTGAAGGGGCGGGGCTGGTAATGAAATGCAAGGGGGATACCTTTTACTTCTACAGACATTACATCAAATTTATGAAACCCATCATTTTTGTACACTAACCTGCCGCTGTAGTATGACACATGTGCTTGGTCCTCCACGCACATGCACGAATTTCATGTATCCATCCATCTTTGCTTTTTTTAAAACTCATGTGGCCAGTAAAATTAGTATGTTGAAAGAAAGATGGCCAGACTTTACTGCCAAAACATTTAGAATCGGATTAAGCCACATTGCCACGTAGACATGATTAAGATCATGTGCACAGAACATCCAATCTGTGGCCTCCTTGATGGATCCACTGGGCTGTGCTCCTGCTGCAGAACGCATCTTTCACTAAGAGTTTCTTACCAGTCCTTTAAACATCCTTAGCTATTTTTTTTCACCGCTAGATAAACAGTAATTGACTTGGCACTGCAGTACTTAAATGCATTTAATTTATAATCAACATTTAGAGTTTTGATGGAACTCAACATGCTTGCTTCTACCACAGACTCTACTTATGGTTTCCATGCAATTATGTTTGAAGAAAAAAAAATCAGCAAAACGAACTGTTTCTGCTTTAGCCTTTATGTCTATTGACACCTCTATTGACATTTAATGCACTAGATTTGTTGTCCTTCTTTTTTCACCCTTGATGTGTGATATACTCCTGCCTGTTTTTTTCCCACTTGTAATATAACATTGACTACCTTTTTTCTTTTGTAAGGTGAACAGTATTTGGACGATATGTTTAGGATGGATTTGTACTAGAAAATTATCTTTCCTCAAAGAAGTAGCACACTTCTGTCCTAACAATGTTAACAACTGCCACCACAGAATTTCTGCTGTCAGTTTTCAAAGTACTTGTTTAAAATGTTTGTGATGAAAAATGCCGTTTTGGCTTCAAAAGGAAATTCTAATACACCCATTTCGGTTATTCGATATATCACTATTATTAGTTGCCGTAAAGTCAAAGTTATGTACTGGCATCTATGTAAATGGAACTCCTCCGGAATGTTTTCTCTTCTGAGTCTTCAGACTTCTTATTACCATGTTCATTGTTGTGTCACTTGGTCCATATTGTATATTTGTCAAGTCCTCTCCGCCACATCTACCTGACCCCCTTTCCCTCCTTCACGTGCCTCTGTTAGGTCATACCTGATGTATAAAAGCTGTTTGTCCCATCTTTGTTAGTCCGGGTTGAGCATAATCATTGCATGTGTCTGTTATGTGCCAATCTTAAAATTTCAACCCCTCAAGATCCAATTAATTCACATTCATATTCTGTCGATTTCAGTACTTTTTTCTGTTTCACCGCTACACCTTTCCTTGCATCATTTGTCCCCTGTGTCGTGACAATATCCCCATTGTTAAAATGTAGTAAGAGTAGAAATAATAATATGGACAATTTACAGTTACTGATTCACCTAACTGCTAGTTCATTTTGGACCATGGGAGGAAACCGGAGTGTCCGAGGGAACCATGGAAACTCAGGGAGAACAAGAGAAATTCACAAGCACACAGACTGGAGCAATCAAACAAGAAACAAAAAGCTTCAGAAGTGTGAGGCCACCCTGCTGACCCCAGAACATTCCCATCTTATTATATTTTACCTTGAGAATGAATGGCGTAAGGAACAATCATTTTTCATCATGGAAAATATTATGCTTAATATTCATATTCCTGAATGTTATTAATCCAGCCATATTTGAAGTTTCATCCTCTGCACAGACTTTTATGATTTAAGCTGAAAAGCTGAATTAAAATTATTACTGCAGCTGCTATGAAACAAAAACAGACAGGAATCTGCACTCTGTCATTAAATGGGCGCCAGTTAAGCAGTGCTTGAAATCCTGAGCTGATGGTCAAAAGCGATGGATTTCTATATGTAATACAAATATGCTCTAAACTGAATCAAAACATATTTCTAAACATTCATCCATACATCCGTTCATCCATCCATCCGTTTTCTGTAACCACTTGTCCTATTCAGGGTGGCGGGGCGTCCGGAGCCTGTCCCGGCAGGGGAGGGGGGGGGGGATTTATGGGAACACTGTGGCATTTCCCAAAAAAAAACCCTGCAGATCCTTCAAAAGGAAACCTTTCTAGTCTATGATGACTTTTTTGCTCCATATAATCTGTTAAATCTGACAGTAAAGAAATACCGCATGGTTGCATTCATACAGTAGGTTTTTGCAACACAGAAATTTTGAAGAAGATTTGCTTTTCATGAGCTGATTGGACAGCTTCTGGGCTGAAACTGAAAATAGCATATCTGGCGTAATGGTGCATACACATTGACCTGATATTCTAGGGTTCTTGTTATATTTCTATTTTTTTAGCTAGACGACCCCCACCATTGCTCCTAAAACTGCATTAGTTTGCTGCCCTTGTTGCTCGTAGGGATAATGAGCTGCAAACACAGTTGAAACTGACAAGTGCTTTGCCCGAAGCGGAGACAGAATGCGATTCAGAGTTAATTTCCAATTTCCCTTTCATCAGAATGGACTAGCAGTCTTCAGCTGCTTCAGACTGTACCTGGAAATTGTGGACAAGCATTAGCAATTCTTTTACCCCCCCCCCACTCACCCAGCACCCCCATCACCTTGGATCATTTACTCACTCTGCCCTTTTCACAATTTCCATAATGTCCATTAAGCAAGCTAAAACACACATCACTCAGTTACATCAGTGGCACCCCAAGCAAAATGAAAGACCTTTGGATGTCATTGGGCCAGCTCTGTCCATGTGGCCCCCTTTAAAGTGATGTTTCTTCAGGGAACATGGAGTGAAATATGAAGATATTTGGCAGCATAAATCTGATCTCTTGGACAGATGGCAGACTGTCAGCATTTGCACACACATGTATTTCATCTTTATTCTCTGTTTTTTTTTTTTGCCTCAGCCTACAAACACAAGGGGTGGTTTTGTAAGTGTCTGTGCTTAGGAAGATGAAACAACAGAAAAATAACAAAGCAAGGAAGCAAATGGATCGATATGATAACAGTTTCAAAACAGGATTAAAGCACCATGTTTGTCCCAGTTGCACATATCCCCAGGTATTAAAATGTGTACGTGGAATTATGAGAGAAAAAAAAACATCATACAGTGTGACCAACAACCAGTGGCTCCTAAATAAATAATACTTCTGAGCAGAGGTCACCACACTGGCACTACAGATTTAATAGAAAGAGAAAAAGAAAGCATACGGTGGCATATACGGTCCTACCTTAAAATACTTTATGTAAAAAGCAAAAACAACACATTCTTTAGCAAGTGCATTGCCATTTGAAAAAGAAAAAAAAAAGGTTAGAACTAAAATCATCTTTTTCTCGTTGCACAGATGCAAAGTTCAACATATCCTACATCGCCCTGAATGCTCTCAGAGTTGGACTTTGTCTTTTCTCAGCTTCTTATGTCTGAAATGCGTTGTGTAGCTTTTACCCCAACACTAGCGTGCACTTTTACTTGGGGGTTAATTGGATGTGCAGCCTGACTGCACTTATTCCAAATTGACTTTGTGACAGCTATATGTTTATAGTGTGTTATTTTTCCATATATTTCCATCCATCCATCCATCCATTTTCTGGAACCGCTTACCCTATCCAGGATCGTGGGGGGTCCCAAGCCTATCCTGGAGGTGCAAACACGCATCTTTCCATGCCTATTAAACAAGACATCAAACTGGCATCACAAGCAGATGCACAAGAACATCCAGAATACTGGGGTTCTGTCTGCATCAGAGTATTCTCTTGCTTTATCTGTATGGATTCTGGCATCCATCCACGACATCTGCCAGAAACAAATTTAAAATTAGTTTCCCACGCAGTGAAACAGTAAGAAAACAATGCATTTATCTGCACCAAGCTTTGAAATGAGACGTTTCTGGTTTTTGACCGCAAATGATGTTTGAAAATCTTACACTGCCGACTGTCAGTATCGCATGTCAACAATGGAGGAAATATTAAAGGTGACGATTCGCTTTCAGCTGGAACGTTATTTGACATCTTTGATACGGTAACATAGCAACATGAAACTTTAAAAAAGATGTGCTTTGGCCTAGTCAAACGGCTCACGTGTGATGAATATATGACACGGCAAGGAAATAAAAAGGGAATTTTATTATTTTAAATTAGTTTTTAACTTAGCATTGAGTAAGCTGCAAAGGGGCAAAAGCATTTAACTTCTGTCCACAGGAGCATGCAGTATCACGACACCACTATACTAGCTAATTGACAAGGCATTACATCTCTTCAGGGTGTCCTGGGTACTTGGCTGAAGGTTATCTTGCCACATCTTCACAAATAAATGGTGACCTGACATTCCACACATTAATTAACTCATTAAATGAGGACCGTACATGTCAAACAAATTCCAGCACCAGCATAGCCATTATATGTTTTTGCCAAGAAAGTACAAATTTAATATCTTTCTAGTTTTTGAAAATAATGGTAAAAAAAAAAAAAAACTTTGTATCATAGTGAAGGGATGAATCTATGATGAATGTTACTTGTTTTTTTTTCTACTGTTTCTGGAAAAACATGCTGTGTTGGGTTATTAAACCATTGGTTATTTCCTAACTAGATAATAGCTTATAGTTGTTTGCAATACACTACCCTCATACCCCTCAGCAATCAACTTAAGCTGAACTGCTTGAAGATGCAGATGTTAAGTTGTAAGGATTCATCATGATTGGATGGTGAGAGGAAAGTAACAAGGTTTCTCCCAGAACCGCAGTGCACAAGAAGGCAAATGTGGGAAATCTGGTGCCTCATTTATAAAAAAAACGCATAGAAACCATCTTACATTTGGTCTAAGATTATTTCTGAAAAGCGTGTGAGATTCAGAATGAATGGACATATGCAAAAACCATAACTTACACACAAAAAATGTCTGTAGACCACTCTCCCAGATGTGCAGTCTATAAATCAAATGGTTATGAAATTTTGCGTAGCTGAATGGCTTTAGAGCTCCATCTTGGAAACACCCCCTAAGTACTGTAATATTATTAACATATAAAGGAACTTGCAAAAAAGCCCAAATCATAGTGGCACATAGTTATAGTGGCAAGCTGCAAAAATAAGAATGTTAGCAAGGCTGAAACTGAGATGTGGCCGGACGTGCAAATAGATACAGGGATGCAGTTTGAGAGCTTTTCCAGTGGTGTTACTGCAAGGGATATCACTATACCAGAAATATATCAGCCGATGCCAATAGCAGTTAAGCTGCACAAATCTAGATACCGCAATAAAAAAGCAAAACAACAAATCCCATGTATTTCAAGATACACCGCTTTATCCAAAGCATTTGAACATTAAGAAAAACAACAGTGGCTTTGAAGTAATATATAAAAAGAAATGAATATTACTATTGCAGAAAAAGAGCAGTGATATGTAGCCTTCACATTTATTTAAAACAAACAATAATGTGCTGATAATGAATTTTATGGCACAAGCATTACAACTGCAGTACCCTGTTGAAAAAATATGAAAATGAAATATAGAATAAGAGTTAACCTGCCTGTCAGTATTTGGACCAGACCAGGGGGGTATTCCACGACACAGGATTAAGGGAAAGACTGACTTATTTTCGACAAGTCTTGCTCATTTAAGTGGGAATTCCATTCCATCTTAAATGAATCTCCATTGAGCTACCATGGTAACTTAGTCAAGTGAATAAGTCTGCTCCGAACAAGATTAGCGGTCTCGCTTAGTTTAGCGTTATATCAAAGAACGTCCAACATGTGGGAACAGATTCCCAAAAGATCTACGAAATTCCATGCTCACACTAGACTTGTAGTCAAGACTGCCTAAACCAAGACCAAGACACTACCAAGACCAGAGGGCATCGAGACCAAGACAAGACTAAGACAGACATAGTCAAGATCAAGACAAAATTGAGACAAGACCAAGACCGAGACTGGAAAAAAAGACTCTCTTAACTTTTGTGTGCTGTTGAGGACTGACATGATGGGTACTGATTGGTCCAAAAGTCATCTGACAAAACAGCTAACGCCTCCAACAATTGTCTACAGGATGGGAATATGTAACAGATTTCAATCACACTTAATTTGTAGATGAAATTGTACCATCAAATTAAAAATACACAATTATAAAATGCATCATGTCCCATTGCAGTAGTACAAGCCAAATGACACTATGATATTATTTTTGCTGAAATGGATTAGGCCTATTAAGTCAACACAATGTGATATGCAGATGTTATTTAAAAGTCAATGGTCACATTTATTTAGTCAAACAACACCATTTTAAATAAAATACTGTAATCAAACAATATACAGACATGCACACATGTCACATGACTTACACATTTAACTAGGGCTGGATGACTTATCGATTTCAAATACAAATCGTGATTTAAAACAACGGGATTAGCAAGTAGCAAAAATTGCGGTTTAAGATATACATTATATAGCATTATATAGCATGTCGGACCCAGGTTTTACAAATCCCTTGTTTTGTATTTGTCCGAGCAACAAAGCAAAGGAAAGATTAGCAGCTTCAGTCGAGAACTGCATTTTACTTCTAATTTAAAATGAAATGCAGGGTTAGCAACTTTATACAGCGGAAACTTCGACCAACATGAAATCACCAATAAACGACTTCTATTTATTTAACATTTTATAAAATGCATACTACGTTTAACGGTTTTCAGCTTTACGGTTACAGGACAGAAGGGCCACTCAGCAGCTAATAACACAACAGCGCAAACAAAAGGGCTGCATACACCAAAGTAGTTCTTGTTTGTTCATTGGCGTGGGAAAAGGCGGTTCTAGTGTTATTAGGAGGGTAATAAGGGTTACCCCTCCTTGAGCCGACACCTTATCGTGGTGGAGGGGTTTGCGTGTTCCTGTGATCCCAGGAGCTAAGTTGCCTGG
>JAABNY020000034.1:25063156-25084347 GCA_015164015.2 Brevimyrus niger
GGAAGACCCAGGACACGCTGGAGGGACTATGTCTCTTGGGTGGCCTGGGAACGCCTCAGGATTCCCCCAGAGGAGCTGGAGGAAGTGGCCGGGGAGAGGGAAGTCTGGGTTCCCTCCTGAGACTACTGCCCCCGCGACCCGATCACGGATTAGCAGGAGATAATGGATGGATGGATGGATGGATAAGGGTTTACCTTCAAGATTGCTATTTTTTATTATAATAATAATTATTTAATAATTTGTATTTAATTTATGTAATAGTAATTAATAATAATTTTGTGTGTCATGGATACTTTTTGCTCCAAATCTATGTCGATCTGAGACGGCAAGACCAAGACATCAAGACCAAGACAATAGACCGTCGAGACCGTGACAAGACCCTAGACATCCAACTCTAGCTCAAATGACTCATGTAATGTGATACATATAATAAAGCGTATAAAAATCATGTCTCAGCATTCTAATTTATTCTAAAATAATCAAAATAAAAGTGTACCCATTTTACAAAGGTCAAGCATGAATTGCAAAGACTGAAACTGATAAAAATATATGAACAGGAAGATATTTTTATATTTTGTTTAGTCACTGTCTGCTTTGAAAGTTTATTTGTAAAATAGCAAAGACAAGATATGATGTATGCAGAACGTTTCACATGGATGTGACAAAGTATTTTACGGAGATCAACTAATACAGAATAACATTATACAGTAAAACTTACATGTGAACTCAACCCAGAAGGTTCTGGGAATTGAACCAGGAACTTTCATGGTGTAAAGCAACAGCATAAACCATTGTACCACCATACCACTGCATTTGGCTCTTGTAACATTTACGTATCTTACACATTTCATCTGTCTGCAATTATTTGTCAAGCTAACTCCCTGGCTTTATTTATTACCACATCATTGCCTTTTTATATCTTTGTATTTTTCATACAGCTCCATCAGCAGAGTTTGTTCTACGGTGAGGGAAAAAAAACACTGCTCTTGTTTTATAGGCTTTCTGACTCATTTGGTCGATCTATCACTCATCCATTCATTTGGGCTTCTTAAATATCGCAGGTGTGTGCACTAAATGAGACTAAACAAGTTTGTCTTAAATTATCCTTGATTAGTTAAAGCTGAACTGCATTCATGGAACGACATGAGGCATTCCATGAGAGATGGCGGTAGTTTGAGTCTGACTTTTTTAGGGAAGTCTGCCTTCCTTAAGCTACTTTCATGGAATACCTCCCAGGTTCATAAATGTAGTATAAGTTGTTCAAAAGAGTAGTAAGCATTTTATTTCAGGCATGTCCTTTATCATATTGGTGGGGGCTTCAGAGGTAGGCGAAAACACTTGTAGGCATACATACTAACCCCCATCAGTTCTGAAAGAACTGCAGAAAAACAAGTACCATCATGTTTTCAGAATTTTGCCATTGACTTGGTACCGAAGTATCGGTATTCCAGACATCCGTACTCTATGAAATCAGAGCCATCTGGCCACAAACCTCTAATAGTGTAGCCCTCTGCAATTGTTTATTATTGTTATTATTGTTATTATGTGGTATCAATTAAGCAGGAGAACTACAAAAGACAGGGACTCATAAAACTTTCCCATGTACAGATTTCATCTTAGATTGTGGCCATGCCAATGTTCATATATAGAAAAATGATCTTTGACATAAAAAAGTACTTATATCTATATCAGGTTAAGACTTGCCATAAGCACTTTCCCTTGTGGCAATGTTGAGAGGAAATGATGAAACTTGCTTTTCATATAAAAAGCAAAAGACTGATTTATATATCCCTGGTGTAAACCATGATACGAAATGCACCGGTCATAAATCTCAGGCATCAGAGAAACATTCACACGTGTGCATGCTTTAGATGCTGGGCCATTCAGGTGAGGTCTGGTTGGGGAGGATGCACTGATACAGCATGTTGCTGCACCCACTGTTTGATGAAACAACTCTGGATCCTGGTTGTCAACCCCCCGGGCCAAAACGTGTTCTTGTCCCACCTGCTGAAAATGGCCATCTATCTGCCACAGCCAGGTGTTACGTCGGCATCCCCTTGGTTGGCCCAGCTGCTTGGGTCCTCAGCAATGAGGATCCTGCAAGCCAGATCACTCTCAGGGAATCGTGCCCCATGGCCATAATGCCATAACTGATGCTCCATCACAATGCAAATGACTCCCTGAGCAACCCCTCATTCGACACAAAGTCAAATCAACAGTATTCAAGGATTCTACAAAGAGATACAGTACCAAAGGAGTTCAGTCTTCATCTCAGGTCACTGGATAGCGTCTTGCAGCCATATTGCAAAACAGCGAGTACCAGGACTCTAAAGACTTGGACCTTCATCCTCTTACAAAGACATCGTGTGCACCAAACCTCAGTGACCTCATGACCCCCCATGCTCTCCCAATCTATCTGTTGACTTCATAAGAAGAGTCACCAGAGACATCAATGTCACTGCCGAGGTAAGTGAACCTCTTGACAGTTGACATTCTCTCCACAGATAAACACACTGCTGATGGCTGTGCCCAAGAAGTTATTAATGGCCTGGATCTTGGTTTTCATCCAGGATTCTCGCAAACCCAGACCCTTAGACTCCTCACTGATCAGAGCCAGCATTGTCAGTCAATCAGTGAATGTTTATTCATCAACAGATGCCCTACAGCAGGTGGACCCCTGACCCTGCCCAACACTGAGTCCATTTGAGCATTGAACAGATTAGGAGCAAGAACACATCCTTGACAAATTCCAGAATTAACTGGTTAAAATGGAAAGCTTCTGCATCCATTCTGCAAAGCTCTCACAGTACCAATGTAAAGGCCAACCACAACATCTCGAAATTTTGTGGGGATCCTGCAAAGTCTCAGCATGTCCCACAGCACAGCTCAATCAACTGAGTGGAACCCTGGATCCATGCAGCCTTCCCTGCCCTCAGCTGGTTCACCTTTTATACAATCTCAGTGAGACTGAATGGTTCACAACTAATCGGAGGGTCAGTCTCAAGAACTCTGGATGCAGAGATGTCCAATGTCCTAGCTGGAAGATCAGCTTTAACTATCTTGAGTTGGCTATTGTGCCCTATGCTCAGCTACTCAAACTAGCTGGCCTAATGGGTTACAACTGCAGTGTCATTGGTAAGGACTGTTCCATCAGCCGCCCTGACTGTGACTCAGTCAGGAACAGATCCAGATGTGCCTAATACTTCTATTCCTCTGTAAGCAGGATGTGGGTTGCTAGACCATAGATGCTGTGTCACTTGCACAAAGATTCTTATCTGCCTTCAGAGCCCACACAGCTGTCCTTCTCTTTTCCTGGTATAGACCAGAGCTGACATCAAGCTTTTCACTGTAAATCTTCAATAATTTCCAAGGTGCCGTACAATATGGGCAGATTGGTGGCTCTGAGGCTAGGAATCTGTGCCAGCAATTGGAAGGTTGTTCGAATCCATGAATGCCAAGATCGTACTCTGTTGGGCCTTTGAGCAAGGCCCTTAACCTTCAATTCCTTCATCTTGGGTATGATGTTAATCTACATCCAGGCTGCAAGCAGGTTCTCCAACTTGTAGATAAAATTTGGGGGTTGGTAGCAGGATTGGAGCTCTAGCCATCGGGAAAAAACTTACACTGTTTCATTTAGTCTAGTATGGTGCTGAGTTATCACCCACTGCACCCACTGCATGGCTGCACTCAAGTTCTCATCCCTGATGTGGTTTGTTGTGTGGTGGGCGCAGCAAAGCATTGTCATCAGCACATGCTCTTTACCTCTTTCCCCTGCAAAATGAATCACCACCTTCTGGGAGCACTGGCAACACCAACACAATGCTCAGTAACCTTCACAGTCTTGTCCTGGAATGTCTCCCACTTAACATTAGAATCAGTGGTCACACCCAAGTGGCCAGATCCAGCCTCATTCTCCTAGTAAGTAGTAGCCTACTGAACCTAAGCTGAATCTTCGGAGTAGCAACAAGTCATTGGTCAGAATTCACAAACTGGGCACTTTTGTAGACCCTGCAGTTCTGTAGGAACGCCCAGCATTTGCATACGAGGATGTGATCGATCTCCTTCACCACACCACCTCTACTGGAGTACCAAGTCCAAAGACACAGCTTAGGGGACTGGAAACAGGGTCCAGAAATCTGTAGCCACTGACATTTTGCAAAGTCAAGAAAGATTTAGCCACTTTCACATACATTGAGACCTCAGACAAGACACCCAGAGAGTGTCCTACTCTGAGTCTCATAATACTCTTGTTGAAAGGAATGACATGGAACAACATGAGGAGGAGCCAATCCACTACGGCAACAGCTACTCATGAGTATCCAATCCTGCCACCAATCCTAAATTTTGCTTGCAAGTTTGAGGACCGCTTGCAGGGCCTGCTGCAGTTTAACATCATACCCAAGACAAATTAGCTATGCATATATAACCACACATATCCCCGCATGCAATGCCGCAACCTCAAAAATGGAGGAAGTGACCAGAGAAAAGAAGTGAATATTTTCTGAAAGTGAGGTGCAGATGTGTCCAAAGTAGAGGAACACCAAGACATTTATTATTAAAAATATATTATGCACTTACACTAACAAATATTATCACTAATATTTAAACATTATATGATTTTATATAATCCAAATCATTACAGCATTGTTTTTTTGGCTTACATGTCATATGTGTGTTTTTGGGATTGTTCAGCTGTGATGGAGACCAATAGACAAACACTGACGCAGATCAGATACGAGCTATCTGGTCTATTCACAGAAGATGGGTAGTCGGGGTGAGGATCGGGTCAGCGTCACTGTTTCATGAAATGGCTAGAACTTGGAGTCTAAGAAGCGAAGCAAAGATCAGTACACAGGGAGAATGACACTGATGACACAGATCACACTGTGAGCCGGGTTACTAGAAATAGACTTCAAATCAAGAGCTGCAAATGTGAAGGGCTTGTTGATGCCTATACTTACTGTACTTTGACTTTTCAGTACACACACATCTAACTTACAATTGCATTCCATGCAATAAATATATAGGTATATAAAAATCCATTCATTTAAAAATAAAACAAATGCCGAATGCTAGTTGTATTTCAGATAAAATACAAATGTTTCTGTACTTAATGCCCATTACATAAAGCACTAACATTAACTTTAATGTGACTCATTAGATGCATGTCTGTCTGACCTATTATTGTCTTTTTTAAGTCTTTTCTGTATCATCCACAATGTTCGTACGACCATTCATACATTTGCAAACTATTTCAGGGTTTGTTTAGTTTATGTTACTTTATTATAAAATGATAAATCTGAAAATCTTTGTTTAAATATATGTATAAATGTTTCGCGGATATTTGTTCATATGATGCCTTTATAAATGAGGCCCCTAGTGTGCACCTACAAAGGCAAACAAATCCATATTTGATCCAAATTTGCAGTTCAAACAAGGGCATAAAGTCACAAAGTGGGAAGTAAGCAAATTGTGAAATCAAGCAGAAGTAATGCACAAGACCTGAACACACAGTATGGTGGATCACTTAGTATTTCTCAAGGAGGTAGCGGGAAATATAGTGCTTTTAAATAAAGCCAGTTAATCAAATTGATGAGCTGCTTGTTTTAGTATTCATGGGTGGCAGAGCGGGAATCAAAGGGGCGTGGCTGGATGAATGCTTGGCTTGATACAAGTGTCACAGGTTTATATTTATTGAAGTATCGTGAGGTGTGAATGCTAAGCTTTGCAAGTAGTTTTGTTAAAAGTATTCCATAACCAAAATCAAAATAGGAATTTAATCTTATCACATGCAAGGGCTGGGAAACACACTGACTTTTCTTAACTTTCCCTGAAATGTGTCATTCTGCATTACCTGAACTATAGAGGGGCACAGAAATGTGCTACATAGAGGAAAAACAAGCTTTATTTTAGAGATATAGGGTGTTGAGCCTGATCCATACAATGTGTGAAGGTAGTAAATAAAAGGCAGGCATATCTAAATTAAACTGCTTATGTAAGTTATACATCCTCGAAATGGTGCCAAGGATATTGATTTAGAAACTCTCCATTTTTTACCTTAATAGCTTTTGCCATAAACCACTACTGATGCTTCAACAAGGTCTGGTAAGGTACAGCGCCTCAGTGGGTAGCTTCATATCTCCAGGGTTGGGGTTCAAATCCTGCTTCCACTCATATCTCGTCTGTGTGGAGTTTGCTTGTACTTGCATCTCACAAAGGTCTCCTCCCACAGTCCAAAAGACACAGAGACTAATTGGTATCTCTGAATTGCTGGTAGAGAGTGGTCTGCATGTGGTCTGTGGTGCACACTAGTGTATGGTACTCGGGATGGGTTCCTGGTGACCCAGAGAAGCACTATATAGGCTTCAAAACCTTGGATGTTGAAATAAAAATGCTCACTTGCTTACTATGAGCATGTCCACATGCTGTGGTAAAGGTAAAAATAGCACAGAATAGCCATTTAACATGCTTGCAACTCTCCAGCTTTATGTATCGTGCAGATCAATGGAGCTTTAATCCAACAGTTATTCAAAATCACGCTTGGAGTAGGACAATGGTCTATCACATGCTCATCTGGGTCCATTGCACTTATGGTCCTGAACTCATCCGATTACAACATTGTCCTCCTTGTTTTAATATGTGGTCTACTGTGATTGGAAATGCCCCCCCCCCCCCCAAGAAGGTGCTGATGTGTGCATTCACGCTATAATATATTCTTCTAAAACAACCTAGCTGTGGCTCAAAATTCAATACTGAATGACCAGCGACAAAGCTGTTCATTAAGTCACTGAAAGTCCCATCCCCTCCCGGCCCGCAGAGGGATGTTGGTGTATTAAAGGCTCGAAGGACACCGGCCAGGACCAATCTCTGCTCTTCTCTTTTATGTGGCACTTAAATAGGAAAATAAATAACACTGACCATAGCTTCAGCTCTGATATTAATGTGCAAGTTAAATATGTATTCATAAATAACATTAAGTATCCCTTACCTTTACGTAGTCTTGAATTTGTATCATATGTATATGAAATTTTTTTGTTGTTATAACAAGGAAGGACAATAATTTGAGCCTCACCTTTTGAAGTCTGTATGGAAGGAGCAGAATTACTTGTAGGCATATAGGAGACTTGCAGGAGAACATTACAAATGTTTATGTCCATATGACATGTCCATATGGCTGTTTCATTTTTTATAACCTCTGCATACATCTCTGCTAAGGTTACATTGCCCTATAACATGGGTTTTTCTGATGAAAATGCGATATTGTAATGGCAAACTCACAACAGATATAACAAAAGAAAAAAAGACACCAAATTCAAGGTGGCTTAAAATATATAATTTAAAAAGATCGGCCCATTTGTAATATTTGTAAAAGAATAAAGGCTAAAATCAAATCCTTTTTTCAGGGGCACTGAAGAATTAAATGCTACGATTGTAATTATACATTTAAGTGTCTCTTTTCCAGTAAATCCAGTGGATTGCATAAGGTCTTGAATGGAAAGGTAATATAATCAGCCCAATGGATTGGTATTGACTTCTGCTATTAAGTACATTTTTATTTGTTCAGATAAAAGTCAGAGCTAATTATTTCGAACTGATGGTACCTTTGATGCACTCAGAGCTACATTATCTGTGATTGCTGGCAGTTTCTGCTGATTGCATAAGGGTCCTCCTGGCTTCTGTAGGCAAGTGTCCAGTGCACCTTTAACATTTTCAGTGGCTGACAAAATAAGGAAAGTTATAAAAATATGAGCATATTAACACTGGAAGTATCCAGAAAGGCACACAATTTTAATATTTAAATGTCTGGTAAAAGAAACAGAGGAATAGGTAGAATTCCAGACGTCCTGTTAATCACAAAAGTGTAAAAGATGATTGCGGTCTCCCACAGCAAATAAAATACACAAACCCCCCAGGGTGTGTATTACTAGGTCATTCTGCTTTATATTCCCTGATCTGATTGTCAGAGAGAGACTGCAGGTTCTTGCTCAAGACTTCTGGCCTTAGAAGCTTTGGCTTTTAGACTGAGCAAATGGGCCGGTTTCCTTGCTGCTTAAAACTTTTATCGTTGACAGCACCAAATGTTGTTATTCTAGCAAAGCTCTTGTGGA
Organism: Brevimyrus niger; assembly: GCA_015164015.2. Taxonomy (NCBI): domain Eukaryota; kingdom Metazoa; phylum Chordata; class Actinopteri; order Osteoglossiformes; family Mormyridae; genus Brevimyrus; species Brevimyrus niger. The sequence goes on from JAABNY020000034.1 coordinate 25,071,265, forward strand.
TTTGACTGCTTCTGAAAAATTCACAGTCTTTTTTTAAGGTTTATGTAACAGATGGGAATGGATTACGATGACTCCGGAAAATAAGAAATTATTGATTTGTAAAAAAATAAAGTGCATAAATACATAAACACCTGCTAAATGGTGGTAAACCTCAATGGAGAAAAGCAAGCTTATTAGTACTTTATGTTTTTGATGAATAAATATAAACTATTGTTGCCAAATCTCCTTAAATGCAAGTAATCGCATGGAAATTAGGCCTCCCGATTTCATCTCATGGGAAGGCGAGAAAGACAGAGATGGTCTGGAATTCAGATAAAATGTAATGTGTCAGAAGCAATAATATAATCTAATGCAAATGGATGGAATAAGATCACACTGTATGCAGAAAATCTGATTTTTGGCTGCAGTTCCGTTCATGCAGCAATTGCCAAAACCTTCTAATGACAACAAGAGGCCACCCTGACGTAATCTACCCATTGCAATCATCTGCACCGTTGATGTTGGTGCCAGGTCCCTGCTGTCTGCATGCTTGGATCGAAAGCCTGTAGTAATGAATAATCCAAGTCTGGTTTCACATTGTAAACAGCATGGGGAAAGAAGTTGCCCCAGTGTTCGCCATCTGCATCATTATCAATAGGCTTTACAATTTTTTGTCCCAAATCCAGGGAATGAAGTCCGTCAGAGCACTGCCTATAACGCAGAAAATCTAGTCCATCTAGGCACCATCTATAACCCAAAGAATCAAATCCATCAGAGTACTGTCTAGCCCCCAAAGAATCTACTCCATCTGAGCATCGTCAATAACCCAGTCAACCAAGTCTGTCAGAGCACTGTGTATAACCCAAAGAATCTAGGACAACAGAGCACCGTCTGTAACCCACAGACTCAGATTCATTAGATCAATGCTATTTCTATAACCTAGAGAATTATGTTTGTCAGGACACCCTGAGAATAGTGTCCATGAACAGACTGTCTATAAGCCAGAGAACTGTGTCTGACAGAGCACTGTCTATAACCCAAAGAATCGTGTCTGTCAACAGACTGTCTATAACCCAGAGAGTCGTGTCCGTTTGAGCACTGCCTATAACACAGAAAATCTAGTGCATCCAGGCACCGTCTATAACCCAGAGAATAAGGTCTATCAGAGTACTGTCTACAACCCAAAGAATCTACTCCATCAGGGAGTCGTCTAGAACCCAGAAAATCAAGTCCATCAGAGCATCATCAATAACCCAGAGAATCAAGTCTGTCAGAGCACTGTCTATAACTCAAAGAATCTACTCCATCAGGGAATCGTCTAGAACCCAGAAAATCAAGTCCATCCAGAGCATCATCAATAACCCAGAGAATCGAGTCTGTCAGAGCACTGTCTATAACCCAGAGACTCAGGTCCATTGAAACGCTTTCTATAACCCAGAGAATTATGTTTGTCAGAACACTGTGTATAACCCAGAGAATCAAGCCCGTCATATCACTGTCTATAACCCAGAGAATCAAGCCCGTCATATCACTGTCTATAACCCAGAGAATCAGGTCCCTTAAAGAACTGCCTATAAACCAGAGAATGAAATCCGTCATAGCATTGCCTATATCCCAGAGAATGAAGACCCTACAGTGTATTGTGAGAACAGCTGAGAAGATCATTGGAGCCTCTCTTCCCTCTTTCACTGACACCTGCATCCACTAAGCCACCAGCATTGTGGAGGACCCCACACACCCCTCACACACAGACTTCACCCTAACCCTTCTGGCAGGTGGTGCTGGAGCATTTGGTCCCTCAACGCCGAACTGTGCAACAGTTTCTTCCCCCAAGCTGTCAGACTCCTAAACAATCAGAAAATAGACTGATACACAGGCACAGACCAAAACAGACAGACATACACACACCCACACCTTTATACACTCCACTACCTCAAAAACTTTTTGCACAATCCATTGCACTTTACACTTAACCTGTTCTACCTATTACCATGTCTTCTATTTTCTCCATTGCACTCGTTTCACACTGTTTTTGCAATGTTTGCACTTTTTGCACACTTGCACTTTATGTAACCCTGTGTTGATGTAGTGTTATATGGAGCACTATGGTCCTGGAGGAATGCTGTCTCCTGTCACTATGTACTGCATTACTGTATACGGTTGAAATGACAATAAAAGCCACTTGACTTGACTTGACTTGAAGTCCGCTAGAGCACTGTATATACAGTAACCAAGAGAATGAAGCCTGTCAGAGCACTGTCTATAACACAGAGAATGAAGTCTGCTACAGCACTGTATATAATCCAGAGAATGAAGTCTGCTACAGCACTGTATACAACCCAGAGAATGAAGCCCATCAGAGCACAGTCTATAACCCAGGGAATCAAGTCCTTCAGAGCATTGCCTATAACCCAGTGAATCAAGTCCTTCAGAGCATTGCCTATAACCCAGTGAATCAAGTCCGTCAGAGCATTGCCTATAACCCAGTGAATCAAGTCCTTCAGAGCATTGCCTATAACCCAGTGAATCAAGTCCTTCAGAGCATTGCCTATAACCCAGTGAATCAAGTCCTTCAGCACGCTATCTATAGATCAGAGAATCAAATCATTGGCCACACCTCCTGCAGGTCAGAAAGCCGGCATTGTTAGCCTGCAGGATCTGGCTTACCTCATTGTAAGCCTTGAATATTATGGCTTTGTTCCATTGGGATCTTAACCAGATCTCAGTGACTATGCACTGTTTAATTTGCTAGTTTTTCAGTGAATTAAAGAAAAACATTCATATGAAATTATATAGTAAAACTTGACAGTCTAGCAGGAATACCCACGAGCCCCTAGTTAATTTCATACTTTTATGAGATGACAGAGTGCATCTGAACTCATTAAATCTTAATTTTAAGCTTCCTATCTTCAAATTTTGGAAAAACTGAAATATGCCACATCTTGTCTTTGCCACATCCTGCATTCAGTGTCTTTCGTTCCTGGAATGTTGACTCTGTGTGACAAAGCTGCCCCTGTCACATATTCCCTTACGCAGCCTGTTCTCTTCCTGAATGAAACCTAATTTTTGAGGAGGCATTATTTCAAAGTGATGACATAAAGCAAAACTGAGACAAAAGCACAACTGAATGCCAGTCGTTATGGGAAACAGACATGCCATTAAGGGGCTTCAAGAGTGAAACTGTGACTCCAATGATGGGTCAGTGACTCCAGCAGGGGAACATTAACTCCAGCACTGAAATATCGACTGCAGGAGCTGAGCAGTGGCCCATGAGTCAAGCACCATGGAGGTCAGCCAGTTGTGAAAAAATGTAATGGGGCAGCAACTCCAGAAACAGGGCTGTGACTCCAGAATTAGAACGGTGAGTCTCAGAGTTGGCTAATAGTAAAAAACAATGGGGCGGGCAGTTGTCCCAAAGAGGAGAGCAGTGACTTCAGGTGTGGGGTGTAAAAAGAAACAGGATGGGGAAGATGGGAGCGTGGGGGCGGCGTTTGCCGTCAGACGTTTCCCCCATCTTGCCATTTGAGCCTGTCTTTGGAGCTTTCATCACAAACACAGATGACAGCCCATCCATTGTGGAGTGCCCAAGCGCTTCTCGGCGTAAACAGAGATGCACGGAGCCTGGGCGTCACTCTCGCTGCGTAGGCCCAAAATAAGCCAGGGCCACACGCTGTGAAGGGGAAGCAGAATCGCAAAGGTAGAAATAAGAGGGGGCTTCTATTTAATAAGTAAACTGATGTAGCTAGGCAGCCATTTTTCTTGAGTCTCTGGAGGGGTGGGGGGGGGGTCGCAGTATGCCATTTTTCATGTTAAATGAAGGATTTGGGTTAGATATAGAAAACCCACGAGAACCAATCTGGCATTTTACATACAATGGATATTCATTTATACAAGCAAAAGGAAAATATGGCTGTTAGTGCAGATCCACTGTCATTTAGCATGTAACATAAATCATACTGCGGGGAATGTATTCAAATTCAAATTGCATGCAAGCACCCCAATTATATATCTGAAAAGTTTCATACTGGATAGAGCAGGATAAAAATAAAAATGGAGTGGGAAAATTTGTAAGGATATTTCTTGAATGAGTGATATTGTGTTAATCACCTCAACCTACATCTTAAAAAGTCAGCCAGAATAGATATTCCCCCATGATTGAGGTAGAGCACCAGTGTTTTATAAAGCATGAATGCTGCAGGGGAAGTTCAGTATAAAACTCTAATTGAAAGTAGGACAGACTGACATGCACTGTTTCCTTTGCGAATATATTCATAAAAAAAAAAACATGTCCTTACACCAGGACATAAAAATAAATATGTAATTTTAACTTGATTAGACCTATGAGCCAATATAGAAAAAAGGTGGGAGTATTTTGGTAGGTATGCTATGAGTATATATATATTTTTCTTAGCAAGGAATCGTAGAAGCTACCTTAACAGGATAGCATTATTCTGACTTTCAGCTGACAGTAGCTGCTTGGGAACATTTGCTAAAGGTAATATTTATAAAAGGCAGCAGAAAATCGACAATCAAATGCTGAGCAGCTCGAGTGATCGTGCTTTATGTGTTTCAAATGCTTTTGAAAATAGGAATTTTATGTCATTGAGTTTTGCTGTGGATAGGATGGTGTGACATGGGGATGTGAAGGAATGAAGGCCTTCATTTAGGCAGGGCAGAGAAATGAAAAGGGGGGGGGCACAAGAACATAAGCTATTGGCCATCAGGGTAAATCACATAAGACAAGAAGATGGGTGCCGGGTTTGGGATGGGACAATGGAGTGGGCTGCACACTCAGCCTGAGGACCAGGTGTGTTTTTCCAGGAGGATGAGTGACAAACAGCATTCAGCCTTATAGGCCTCGCAGTGCAGCTTAGGTGATGATTGTAGCCTGATTCCAAACCCCTACGTAGATGCCTAAGCCTGTAACAGGTGTCATGAGGGATTATATCTTGCAACCTCTTTTACTTTCCTCGAAACCCTCAATGAGCTAGCATACCAGCGATAGCGTTTATAGAGCCGATTGCTATCAGTAGGTATAATCATTTAACAATACAGAGAGTATTGCTGTAATGCGGGCATTGCTTGGCTTTTTCATTTGGCTGCTGTGTCCTCTGGTGGTCTGCATCCATACCATATAGGTGATATACTGAGGGATTGTGAATTTCCCTCCAAGCCTGACAAAAGGCCAATTTGCAAATACAGTACATCACGACCAGAAATGCGTTTGGCCCAGTACTGTTCAAATACATCAAATAATAGAAAAAGCACCTAATCAAATTCTGGAGGTCATTCAGTTCTAAATGACACCACACGTCAATCAGTTTAATTCACTGTTTTAGCAGCAATCACGACTCAATAGGGTTAGGAAATCTCTTTGTCCTACTTAATCTGGAAATCAAAGTCACATGGGAGGGAGTAACATTTATTTAACTGCCTGCCCTAAGTCACATGATATTTTTACAGAGCTGGGTCAGCAATAGCTACTATAATACACTTCCTACTGACTATATTGATGATTTAATCTAAAAAAGTGGAATACATACGATAAATTGCAATGCATTCCACAAAAGTGTCTTCACCATGAAATTCTTTCACTGTGCCTTCAAATAGTAAACTAGCCCATAATGGACTGATGACCCTGAAAGAGCACTTTGTTCAAATAAACATAGTTTTTTGTTCATATACTCGATCTTCTAAGTTAGGGAATTAATCATGCAGCCAATCTGGCATGGCAAATAATTCTTATTAAAGCAGCAAAAAACATGAAGTAGTGTTGCCGCGTTCAATTGCTGTTAGCTTGGTAGGCTGAACGGTCTCTGACTTCTGAACAGCAATGGACGTGTTTCCTTGGCGAGACACCAAGTCTGCTGCATCTGTCACTTAGGGAAGGCGACACGCAACAGGAGAGGAATGCGAAGCACGGAATGGCTGCGAGCTGTCCCTGCAGGCGCGGTGATGGAGTGGCGCATTATACGGGCCGAAAGGAAATCTCGCTTCCTGTGCCTGATGGTAGGAGGAAGGGCTGGGGGGGGGCTAGGCAAGCCGATGCAGGCCATGCAGATAAGACACTCATCGCTGGCAGAGCCTACAGCACGAGGCAGCAGAGCCTGAAGACCTAAACACGATAACGACGGCAGGAGCAGTGAAATGTTTGCAGCGGCAGAATGTAATCATGCAGCATTTTAAAATGCTACAAGTGCTCCATATTCACATTTCCTGCTAGCGGAGGGGCTACCATCTAGCAGGACATATCTGCGGCAGAGAGAGGGGAAAACAGCAGCGAGGCAGAGCGGGCAGCAGGAGGACAGCCTTTCGTGCTGCTTCTCTTAGATCATTCGCACATTTTTCTGATGAGATTTTTGAAAGTATAATAAATGTAAGTGGCGCCACAGTGGTCAGCGCTGTCGCCTCTCACGGCCGGGACCAGGGTTCGAGTCTCTGCTTTGGCTCCATGTGGGTGGAGTTTGCATGTTCTCCCCATGTCATTGTGGTGTTTCATCCAGGTACTCCAGCCCCCCCCCCCCAGTTGAAAAACATGTTGAGGTTAACTGGAGCTACCAAATTGGCCATTGCTGTGTGAATGGTGTGTGAGTGTGCCTTAAAATGGGTTGTCCCCCCCCCCCATCCTGGTTGTTTTCTGCCTTGCCCCCATAGGCTCTGGACCCCCCATGACCCTGAATAGGAAAAGGCATTTCCAGAAGATGGGTGGATGAATTATAAATGAAAATAGTTGATATCTGAGCAGCTAATTATGAAAAGGCCTGTATAGATAAGAGAGTCAGGCACGAAGGCGAGGCTCATGTGGCTCCGGGAAACAGGAGGCAGGCCTTACTTTTTGCATTCTCCTGTTTTAGAGTGAAGGCAGGAGGGGTGGGAGTGGGAATGGGGAAAGTAAGACAATAGTCAAAAAGATAAAGAGAAAGATGTCATTTCAGTGTGGCCTGGCAAAGCGGGCAAAAGCAGCTCTCAGAGTATGTGACTGTCAAACCTTCACTTGGCTCCTGACTGGTGAATGTGGGGGGGGTGCCCTTACATAGATAACCAGGGAAATAGAAATTAGGAGGGAGAAAACTGACACAGTCCTGTGCAATCATCTGACTGGACTGCCCCCCCGGGACAGACGATTGCCCCGCCTACGACTGTCAGCATGTCTTTTTGATAATAAGCTTCCGTCCTCCCTACCCGCCCTGCCCAGGCCCACATGCTGCGATCAGAAATCCCAGCCGCTCAGCCTCTTTCTGCAGCCCCTTCTAAGACCCTCAGCGTTTTGTTTTTTTGTGTATTTCTTGTGTGCCAAAGGCAGAATTACTGTCTTTTCTTTTGTTGAAACTGTAGCCAAATGCAGTCCGTAATACAAAACGTTACATTTAAAGTCAAATGGTAATGTTTTATTAAAAAAAGTGAAAAAAAAAAAACATGAAAAGTAAGCCTGGCACGGTTAGTCCAACACCCCCCCACCCGAGTCTGTTATGCCAACAATCTGCTACGTTTATCAAAGTCAACGGAAATGCCGCCACATTGTAATTAACCAGTTTGACTGCATGTGACAGTTTAGGTTGTGCCCATAACCCCTGCCTCAACTGCCTCTTAATGACATTTTCACAAACTACACGTGACATGTGCAATTAATGAAAATTTACTGGTGCGTTAGGGAACAGGGTTTCTGTTAAGCTGTCCCTTTCACTTCGGTGGGGAGATAAATGATTCCCCGTCTTTTCATTTGCATCAGCAAATTGTGTTCCCATTAAAAAACAGGAATAATAAAATAAACTGAAATTCCATTGCGATTTTCTGCATCTGGCAGAATGCTTCCACTGTGTTCTCAATGTGCCTTTTGAACGAGTGGAACCAAATTTGCTACAGTAAATTCCTTGATATTAGGACAATCAGCACATAGATATGAAACACTGGACCACTAACCAGAACAGCAATTCACCTGCTTACCGCATCATTCAAACCTTGTTTTCTCTGCGCATTCGGAACGCCCTAAACTCTGACGTATTTCTGTAGCACCTTTATCACATGAGATATATGGCCTTGGCCATGTTTATTTTCCAGTTCCTGCCAGAAAAGGTAGCTGGTGCCCCACCTCTCCGGATTACTGCACTGCAGTTTCCATAACTCACAACCCCACCTGGAATGATAACTAAAATGATGGATGACACAAAAGCGGGGCTTGGATGAGCCGAGATTTACCGTGTTAAGGTGCTGGGTCCTTAATTTGAGAGCAGGAGCAGGCTGCAGCAAAGGTATAATTACTTTCATGTTCAAACGCAGAACTTTGTGTGTTGGATCACAGGCAAGACGCTGCCACCATTCCAATTAATCCGCGGTGTCAATCAGATAGGCTGTGCTGTGCATGCTTAATTAGGAGAAAATTAATACCTTTCAAAACAAAAAATAAAAGTAGAGAAGGCCTGAATTACAAAGGCATAACTAATGAAATAAACACCCTCAATTGATGGAATCCACTTTATTTTCTTTTAATGAAAGTTTTTAAAATGTATTATTGTTTATTATGGCAAACAGTTATAAATGTGTTGTTTACTCATTAAAGGAACGGGCAGTCACACAGCCTCAAAAGACTGGGCTGATCATGCTGCAGAAAAACGTCAAAGTAAAGAAAAGTAAATAAAAATGACTGTCACATTTTCATGAAGATATATATTTAATATTTAATTTGTGCAGCATAACAATCATAGGGCCCTCACTATTTCATCATTTATCTCTGTGCTCTAAATAGGATGTTATATGATCCATGCATTAAAAAAGATTAAGACAGGGTTTGCACTGCCTGGTGCACTGTGCTTAATGGGACAGGCTGCTGGCGTCCGGTGACTCGGTCCTGCACAGCAAGATGGATAAATAATAACAATCTGCCTGGTGATTATTCAGGTAGCTTTAGTAACATAGGGCTTAAGGCTGGGGTACACCCTGGACGGGATGCCAGTCCCTCGCAGGACACAGGGCTGAGGTACACTCTGGACGTGATGCCAGTCTATCGCAGGGCACAGGGCTGGAGTACACCCTGGATGGGATGCCAGTCCATCGCAGGGCACAGGGCTGGGGTACACCTTGGACGGGATGCCAGTCCATCGCAGGGCACAGGGCTGGGGTACACCCTGGACGGGATGCCAGTCCATCACAGGGCACATGTACACATGCACTCTGACACAATCACACCATATGGACAATTTAGCAATACCAGTTAGCCTAAGTGCACATTATCCAGACACAGGGATGCTGCAGACTAAACCCTCAACCCTACAATGGCAGGACGACACTGCTGCCTATTGTGTCAGAATAGCGTGTGCAAAGACAAGAGCATTATTATTATTATTATCATTCATTCATTCATTCATTTATTCATTCATTCATTCATTTATTCAATTAATTAAATAATTGATTAATTGATTGATTGATTAATTATTACATAGATAAGATCTAAGACTTCAAGATAGGATAACTGATTTGTTTACCACTATCTATAATTCTTGCAGATCTTCCTGCATAGTCAAGTCAGATAAATAACAGTAATAAGCATATTCTCCTTCTTCTTCTTCACCATCACTCTCAGCGAGCGTGGCTGGCGCCCGGGTGATTAGAGGCTGCTCAGTCAGCTGGGGGCTGGGAGGGGGGCTGAGCAGTGCCACCCCGCTCTGCTAACACAATCCCCCCCCTGGCAGAGCTCCAGAAGAGCACATCTGGCACTCCGAAAACACAGACCGCAGAAGGTGGTCACCTTAGCCCAGAAACGCTGCCGACCGAAACGGCTCCGAAGAAGAAAAGCGGCATGACACCTTTAACACGGCAGAAGAGGACTGGGCCGGCCACGTGCAAGCAGGAAGTTATTACTCATGCTCTGCAAAACTTCCTCAGATTTTGGGTGTTTGATATTTCAGGTCATTGGGAGTGAAAGACAATGGTTTGACATAGAATATTTTTAACCATTTCACATATTCTCAAAAGTTATTTCCTGACTGATTTTGGTATAATTTAGAACATTCATCTCATTAACTTCGGGAACCTGAGATGATAGCTATTCTTAGCCAGGACAGGGATCTTACTTCGTAATAAACAGCCTGCTTCATTAGAAACTGCCTAAAAATGTCATATTACATCAGCACCGGCATACTGAACATAATTTGTGGCGGCAAGAATAGAAGAATGTAAATATGGGGAGGTAGACATAATGTGCATACAAACCTGTCTAAAAATAACTTTGTTTAAACATCAAAGGCTTGACATTGTCATTTGTAAGTGAAGGTCACAAAAATAGACTTCTATTATTTGTGCTGGCTGCATTTTTTTCACAGTATGAGTGTCACATGGCATGAAATCATCGAATCACGAGATATTTATATATAAGATTGAGACTGCATTCTGGAAAGATGTCCTCTAGCTATCAAAGGCAAAGGATAGCTAGAAAAATGATCACCACTTCCACATTTTCACTTTCTAGATATACTTGCACCTGTGGATCATGGAAAGACTCTATTTAAGACGGGAAATTTGATCTGTTTTTACTGCTTAGGTAATCTTCTGTTTTACATTGGATTATCATCCACAGTAGGTGTTAAACCCAACTGATGAACAGCTTGTTCTTCCTAAATGCTGTAAAGTCAGTTAGTAAGTGACCTCCATATATTTATTAATCTATTTAGAAGGTGCAATCCAACATACATTTCTGATTTTTGTAAAGAAAATATGGATATATTAATTGCTCTCTGAAAGAGTGGCGTGCGTAAATCAGGCATACTGAAAAGAAAGATGGAAACAATTAAAAAGTGTTGATAACACTACAATCAAAATGTGGTTTTATTGTTATTTTATGTGCTCACAAATTTGAGAGGATTGAGTGTTGTGTGCATTGTCAACCACTTTACGAGGACATCAATTCTGACCAGAAGAGAGTGTCAAATGTGTCCCGCTCTTGTGGAAAATAGCTGGTGGTTAGGGTAAGGGTTAATGTGTGGGATACAGCAATGCACCAAAGCTCGTCTGTTTCTAAAATGTCACATTTATTGACCAAAATTTGCATAAAATTGGCTTGCCAGTTAAAAGAAATTAAGCACAACTCCATAATTAAAAAGAAGCCATTTCCAAAATTGAATGAAATGACACGAACAGAGATTCCTGCAGAGAAGCAAGTCCTTCCAAATATCCTCTGCTTTTCCCATTTGTTTCACTTTAGCATAATGTGCCCCTTTTTGTACATTGAGCTCCCATGTGAGTCCAGTAGATCCAGCTTGATGTCAGTACTGGGAGGTTAATTGGCAGCCCGGCATCCATACCCTTACTAGCTAACAAATTGAAAAATCCTTTATATTCCCCTTTATATTCCTACTAAGCAATGTCACTTCAGGAAATGAGTATGTGATGATATTTGTCTCATATTTCCTGAAATATGGGACAGATCTGTTGGAATGTAGCTAAACAAATTATATTTGTATAGGTTATTATTATGTTTATAGACTCCAGACACCCATGACCCTGAGTAGGATAAGCGGTTACAGAAAATGGATGGATGGATGGAATATCGTGTCTAAATTGGACTTTTGTGACTAGAACATTTTCCTTATATTGATTCATTATTACAAGGAAAATTGTAAATATTACTTTTTACTAGTGTAAAACATGCAAACACACCCAATAAACTCAACCCCCCCCATAGCATCACAGCCTTACACAGATGCATTTCACTGTGCTCTGAAATAAAAATAAAACACACAAACTCTGAAAGGGGTGGAATTTCTCGGCTATTCTGTTCTGTTGAGTGTGTTTCTTGAGGAGCGGCGTTAAGCTCTGAAGTGCCCACTGAGAACGCATCACGTCATAAAAGCAATAGTGGTGGAGACGTTTTGATTGCTCAGAGGCTCTGGTGCCATTAACGTTTGACAGCTCAGTGACATCTTGCTCCTTATAATAAGGTCTTCAGGCTGTTCTATATCCTGTATATCGCTGACCTTCACTGGGAATGCAGCAGAAAATGTAAGATCACACATGTCCTGTAATCGCCTTCCTAGATTTTGTCATGCCCTTCACTTCCACTTCATGCTTTTGACCTTATATAATAAGGCTTAATAATTAATATTCTGAACTGGCAATAGCTCATGAATTTTTAAATTGCAAAACAAAACTGCTTTATGGCATAAATTCTTAAAATTCTTTAAAAAAATGGTTTGACTTACACTGTGATTTTTTAAACATGAAAATCTCCGGTGCATCGAAGGTTTTTCTCATTTGGTTTTCTTGTTTTGCATATTATAATATCAGCTTTAAAATAATCTCAGGATTAAATTCATGCATGCATATAATGTTTTGTTCATTGTTAAGTATTGCCAAATTTGTCACGTTTCCAGGCAACTAGGTTTTGAAAATAGAATAAAGAGCAAATGTTCAATAACAATAAATATCTATCCATCCTAAAACTGAATATATTTGAAAAAATCCCCTTAGTCAGCTTTTATAGCATTAGCCCAGCAATGTTCCAGGTCCAACTTCATTTTCTAATATGAAGGGTATTTAAAATAAAGCCTGCAATAAAATCACCTAAATCCATGTGGGAAGTTATATGCTCGACTGAATGACTTTGGGAGTATTGACAATCATATTCTTTCACTGTGATGACACAGTCTGAATAGTTCTAAAGTTCCCTCTAATGTTCTCACTAAAACATAAACAGCAAAATCACATTTGAGTTTAATGAAACGGCCCGAGTATCTGGCCTCTAGCGGTACCTGTGGCAGCATCTGCCTGGCTGTCTGTGCTTTCTGGAGTAGCGTGCAGGTACCTGGGCTTCATACAGGCTCTTTCTCTCACCCTGTACCGGATACCTGGGCTTCATACAGGCTCTTTCTCTCACCCTGTACCGGATACCTGGGCTTCATGCAGGCTCTTTCTCTCACCCTGTACCGGATACCTGGGCTTCATGCAGGCTCTCTCTCTCACCCTGTACCGGATACCTGGGCTTCGTTCAGGCTCTTTCTCTCACCCTGTACCGGATACCTGGGCTTCATGCAGGCTCTCTCTCTCACCCAGTACCGGATACCCAGGCTTCATGCAGGCTCTCTCTCTCACCCTGTACCGGATACCTGGGCTTCA
>JAABNY020000034.1:25084447-25123647 GCA_015164015.2 Brevimyrus niger
ACCGGATACCAGGGCTTCATACAGGTTCTCTCTCGCCCAGTACCAGATACCCGAGCTTCATGCAGGCTCTCTCTCTCACCCTGTACCAGATACCCGGGCTTCATGCAGGCTCTCTCTCTCTCTCTCGCCCAGTACTAGATAAAGAGCCATTGAAAACTGATGGACTGATGAAGATTTCTATCATTCTTATTACAACCAAAAGTCAGAAAGTATTGGGATGTATGTTAAAACATCTCAATCCGTATAAGACTGAAAACAACACAACAGCACATTGCTTGGTGATTTACATTTACATTTAGCAGATGCTCTTTTCCAGAGTGATTTACAACCAGTGCTTAGTATTCTGTGACTTCTTAAATTAATAAGGTAGACCTAAGATCAACAGGTATCATCAAGATCAAATTACTACTAAGGACTTTGTATAAAAAAAGTTGTTAGGAAAAAGAGTGCACAGAGAAAGATTGTTAGTTGCTGTTTTTTTTTTTAATGGAGAGAGTGGACACTAAGTGGGGTGTTAGTCTCCAAGGTACTCCTTGAGAAGGTATGTCTTGAGACAATGCTTGAAGAAAGGAAGGGACTTGGCCGTTCTTATGGCAAGAGGAAGTTTGTTCTACCACTGAATGTTGCAAAAAGTCTTGATGCACGTCATCCCCTTTAAAAGTGCTGGTGGATCAAGACAAGCAGCGCTTCATGCTCTGGGAGGACAAGAAGTGACATGATTCTTGATCAATGCTGTTAAGTAAGGAGGGCCTGTTACATTTTTGACTTTCAAGGCAAGTGTTAGGGATTTGAACCTGTTGTGGGCTTCCATAGGGAGCCAGTGCAAGTTCCGTGGAAGAGGTGTGATTTACCTCATGAATTTTATTATTATTTTACAAACTAAGCACATTTTGGCAGCAAGCCTGTGTGCCCGTGATTGGAAGGTCATCGATTTGAGCCCGGCCTGAGCACGTCGGCGGGTCCTTGAGCAAGGCCCTTAACCCCCAGCTCCCTAGGCACCCCAACTGGTGGCTGCCCTTCACAGACAGCTTACTCTACAAAGAGCATGTTGAAGGAGGCGTAAAGACAATTTACCCACGGGGATCAATAAAATATCAATTATTAAATTCTTTCAATCTTGCAAAAACTTGGCACAGTAAAGCATTTACCACTTGTAAATGTTGCTGTTCATTCTCACAACACCTAAAAGACATTTAGGGACTGAAGACACGAATTGATGAAATGTTTCAGGTGTAGCTTTGGCCCATTCTTCCTGCAAACTAGCCTTAAGGTGTGCAACAGTACAGGGTCATTTTGTCGCATTCCCGACTGGGGACGGGTCAGGGCTGCAGACAGGCCAGTCCAGCACTCGCACCCTCTTCTTCTGCTCACGTCTTCTGTGCAGAATATTGTTTTGCATTGTCTTGCTGAAATATGCATGGGCATCTCTGGAAGAGATGTCGACCCGAAAGGCAGCATATTGTGAAGGCAGCATATTGCTCCAAAATCTCTATGTACTTTTCAGTATTAATGGTGCCAAGACAGAAGTGTAAGGTAAGTTTGAAAGGGCACTGACAGCCCCATACCATGACAGACCCTGGCTTTTGGATGTATTGCTGCTAACAGACCGGATGGTCCTTTTTGTCTTTGGTCTGGAGCACACAGCGTCCCTTTCTTCCAAAAAGGACTCAAAATATTGATTTGTCTGACCACAGTAGACGTTTGCACTGTGCAGTGGTCTATCTGGGATGCTTCCGAGAACTCAGCGGTGCTTCTGTACATGCTTAACATAAGGCTTAATTTTGGCACATTAAAACAAACTGGTATTTGTGGAGGCACTACATACAGTATGTAGTACTGCGCCCATGTAGTTATATCCCGAGCCCATGTGATTAAACCAACCATGGGTGAATGACGGTTCTTGATGCAGTACTGTCAGAATGATCGGAGGTCACGGTTGTTCACCTTTATGCATTGAAATTCTGCCAGATTCTTTAAATCTGTTAAAGTCCTGCACCAAATCCTGATTTTGGAATGTAATATCCAAATCCTGTCCTATCATTCTTTCAGAAACATTGTTCTTAAACATTTCAATGATTTTTTCACACACTTGTTGACAAAGTGGTCACCCTCTGGCCATTTTTGTCCCTGAAGGATCAAGCTTTTCCCAGATGCTGCTCTTGCACTAAATCCTGATTAGACACACCTAGTGACATCACCGGCTTCAAATCACATCATTATTTGATTATTTCCTGATTACCCTCTTTAAATGCCTCCGTCACAACTTTCTCCTCCCTAAAGTGGCCCTGTTGCTCTTTGAAGCTGCTGCTTTGCTGAGAAGGTATGCAGGTGAGCAGACGGGACAGGGGGGCTCTCTGCGGTCTGGAGCTCTGCTTACAGTATGAACCAGAAGTGATATGTGGACAGCCAGCTGGGGTTCCCCTCTCCATTCTGTTTAACAAGCCATCTTGCCTGATGATCATTCAGATAAAAGATAAGAAGATTGGCTCTTACACCACAACGGTACAGAAGGAAAACCGAAAGAGTAAAGACTTCAAATCAGGTATTGGGATATAATTGCACATACAGCACATTACTCAATAGGCACTTTTCTTTTTAATAACCCTAGTTTTCCTACAATAGGCCCACAGACCCTTCCCACTTTTATTAGTATTTTTCATTCTCCCAGTGAGATAACGTGATGTTCACGCATACTCTCAGATTATTGAATGCTCACGGACTCCATGGGGCAATCTGAAAATCGCTCGCTTCTGGGACGCCCTAACCAGGGAGCCACCAGTCAAAATAGGACACTAATATGTAGGACAGCACTTCAGTGACCATGGAGACATGACTTCAGCACCAGTACGGCTTCTGTCCAATAGTATTTAAGGTGGTATATTAAACTTACGTTAGTAAGTTTAGCTAGTTAATTAATTCTCAACAACTTTAACAAATTTTAATTTAAACTATAATTATTCTTATCTCTGTGTTCAACTGACATCTTTATCCTTTATATGATATATGCACATATATAGTACTTAACCTACTTATATTTAATGCTTGACACTTGATATTTTGAATATTTCTAGAACAGTTCTTACAGTAAATGCTCAAGGGTCCGACATCAGTCATTTGAGAATGGAAATCTCATCTGTTTTGTGAATTCCAATTCCATACGAAACTGTAAAACTAAAGCCAAGAAAGGACTCCATGTCCTATTAATTCTCAAAAGTGGTCTATAATGTATAAACATGATACAAAAATGAGCATTTATTAAAAAGTGGTTAGAATGTGTTAAAATACCATTAACTACTAATAGGAATGTTTTCATGTAAAAAACTTTCATAATTTTACTCTTAAATGTCCTACAGAAAATACAGCTGGGATAATATCCATGTTTCTGACAGTTTGGCATGAATTTGGGTAGAAAAATTGTGGATGGCTGAGCTGAACAATATTCTTCGGAAATGCACTATACAAGTACACCACACAAATATGCCAGTCAAAGACTGACACCATTAAACCTTTGATGATTATCTGCTTTCTGTGAGAACAGAGAATCCTGTTGAATATGACAGTCGCTTTCTGAAGCATCTCACTGCCACTGGCACTGCAATGGAAATTATTTGTCAATAATGAAACATTACAAAAATTACCTCACAGTGTCTGGAGATCTGAGCACCAGCCTCGTCTAAGCATCGCGGAGTCTTAATATTCATTAGTGACAAGCAAATAAAAAGATAATTACCACCATAATGTAACATGCCAACTGATTTTCCCGAAGATATTGCTTCGTTGATGATGTTGACGTACATCAAAATCATAATTAGAATCAGATTTATTGCACGGTACTCAGCATGTAGACGGAGTTTGCTTTCGGCTCAGATGTATAGCGACGTGTACGACACGCAAAGCATACCCCTTCACATGCAGTACACGCTGAGAATCCGAAGAGAACAAATAAAGGACACACGAGATGAGAAGAATAAGATTCATTGCTGTCCTGTATTACAGACTATGGCTATTCTAGAAATACAGGGAGGAAATTTTTGTCCGTGTTCCTGAGAGCAGTTAAGACACAGCTATGCGTGTGCGTGACTAAACTGAGGGAAGTTTATATGTTCTTGATATTCTCGGGTCATTCGTTCCAGTGAACGATTCAAAAGCGTGGAGCTAATGTGATTGTGGTGATTTAATATTTCTGTCAAATAAGGTCAAGCACAGAATAAGCAAAGCTCAGGGGAAAGCCCCTAGCTTCAGGTTAATTATTCATCTTAATAATAATGATTGCCCTGTTGTCAGAAGATCTATAGGGTATCATTAAAAAGAATATTTCGGGACCAGAGAGTGTTGCAGCTGCACAATGTCATTTACAGGCCAGTGTTTTAAATACCACTCAGCCCGCAAATGGTGGTAGACAGTTCTATTTTACATCTATGCAGGCCCTTTCTTTTAGCCTATTAGAAGTTGTGTATTATTTACTGTCCTGAAGAGTGTGGTGTGCATGGGTTGGTGAGGATTGCGAGGACAAGCCCTAGAGCAGAGATAAGGTTAGATGTGTCCCTCCAATAGAGCAACCAGGGACCGCAATGAGCAGATAGATATCCGGGCAGAGCCCCCACCCTCGGACACAAGGTATGTAAGAAAGGTAGAGCCCCCCCCACCCTCAGACACAAGGTATGTAAGAAAGATAAAGGCCCCCACCCTCCAACACAAGTTATGTAAGAGAGGTAGAGGCCCCCCACCCTCAGACACAAGTTATGTAAGAAAGGTAGAGGCCCCCCACCCTCAGACACAAGGTATATTAGAAAGGTAGAACCCCCCCACCCTCCAACCCTCAGAAATGCCCAAACTTAGTAATTCCATTTCTCCAGCAAGAAAGAGAGAGCGAATTTAGAGGACTAGTAATGTGCAGCATCATACACTCTTTGAACAATACCTTTTATGCCAAGAACAGATTTGTAAGGGCTCCGTTCACAGCTGGTCAGTATGACTTTACAGAAATGAGAAAGCTGTTCAGAATCTGTCACAGTATCTCTTTGCACTCAGAAACGATGAAGTGATAGCTTTTCACGAAAAAAAATAAATAAATGAAAATAAAAAATCAAGAAACAAGGCAGTGCTCTTTATTGCCATCGCAATAAATAAGACGATAATATCTGTCGTAGCAAAGCAGACTAAATCCCGGTTGCTGCTATTTTCTTGGCATCCACCAGCAAAAATTTCCTTGCAAAAGATGCACACTGGAATGAAAATGCTTGAGATTAAGTTGTTCTGCGGGCCTCAGTGTCAGGTATGGTGACAGCCATGCATCTGTTTGTCCGCTGTTTTTCCAGCAAGCAGGTGGTCCGGAGCTCTCTCAGTGACTCAGCCCGTTAAGTGGTCTCCCCGACTGAGGTCTGAGGTGTGTCATCCTCAGGCGGTGAGAGGGAGCTTCACAGCAGCCAAACACACACAAAGCTGCCTGAGATTCAGCTCCAGAAGGCGGCGGATCAGTCCGGCATCTTGGCTGGCCACTGCGTAAGCATCTTCCACAGACAGTGCTCAAGCTTCTGCGGCGTTCAGCTGGAGAGAGAGCGTCTCCTTGCTCCCCGTCAGCAACCCCCCTGGCCTCAAACTGTGCCAGCTCTCTCTCTCTCATTCAGTGCCAGGTGACTCTCAATGTGAAAAAACAGGCAAGTCTACAGGGCGCTGAAAAAATTGGATGAAGCACAACCCGACTAACCTATTTCTGTGCAGCGTACTATGCGGGGAGGCATTGTGGACAGCCAAAACAGATACAGAAATGTGTGAGGCACAGGGACGCGGGCCAAGAACTATCCTGGCAGGTGAAGTTCCATATTGTGATTTGGGAAGAAGAAGCCTTTAAAAAAAGGTTTTTTAAAGATGTCTGACTTCTGTTCTGTCCTGCCTGTCACGTCCACCTCAACCTCCTGTCTCCTCCCTAACGTGGCCCTGATGAGCTACGCCTGCTACTTGTCTTTGTATTTAAGTATCTGTCTGGCTCGTCAGTCTCAGTCTGGACATTGATGTCTACTGTCTTGTTGCCGGTGCCCTTCCGAGCACCAGTTATGGTTTAGTTAAACCCCCTTTCTTCTCCTTACACCTGCCCATGAGTCCTTGGCCCCACAAGTCATGAAATGGGGATCTCAGGTAGGCATACAAGACTAGTGGACCTGCAAGATGCGGACACACAGAGCCATCAGCCCTGGAGGTGTGGGCTTACAGTGGTACACACTGATCTGCTGTGTTAACCCACTAACGCTATAATATTACTGAACTAGTACACAGTAAGACAGGTAACACGAACACAATTCTAGCTGGGAAAAAAGTTTTGGAGATTGGGAATGAAGTTATGATTACGACACAATTTCAGCTGAGGTCATGGGGTTCGGTCTGTGATACGAGATAGAACGCAGCTGCAGATTAGCGTAGAGGTTCCTCGGCTTTCCTCTGCGTGCTTCGCTGTGCATCTTCAGGAGTTTATCAGCCTTTGCCCTGTCACTTTGTGCTCCATGCCGTCTGCTGTGGTTCCACTGTTTCACAAGTAAAAGGGTGAGACAATCTTATTATCTAACCGCCGCCCATCAGAATTGAGAATCTGCAGCGGCCCCGACATTTATAAAGAAACATTGGCAGAGCAATTTTCTGCCTTAAGCTCACAGGCCTGTGTCATAGATTGAGTTATTCTAGTATCATAAATAAAGTTATATAATGCGATTATCATTCTAAAGATGGTTAGGATGATGGCTATTATTCTTATTCTTCTTTTTACTATTCTGATGATACGGTAAAGAAAATATTAATAAAGCAGTAAAATTTGATTGGGAAACATTTTAAATAATACTCAGCAATACATGTGAAGCATGGACATGCATGTAAAATGATCATAATAGGAAATAAGAAGACAGTCTTTGTATCTCAAAAAAAAACAAGCTTGATGTTGTTGCTGTAACAAATACCAAAGCCGCTATAGTGAGTGAACATGAAGGCAAGTCAAAACCTAACATAACAAAGTTGAATTGCTGGTAATGCTGCATTATAAAAATACTAAGAAAAAACTATGAAAGCGAAAGCAACTTACTTTGGGTCACATCAGGAAGTACAGTGGCTATTATTTTAGCAGAGTAACAAGTCTCATATTATTATAACTTGCAATCTATCATTTGCAATGGACTGGCATCCCATCAAAGGTGTTCTCTGCCTGTGCCTTACACTTAATGGCCTGACTCTGTACTGGAACTTGGGCTATGGAAGATGTATGAATATTAATATGCAGCTAATAAATAGTGTGGGCAATGTGCGGACCACCAATACATGCCTACAGGAAGAGAGAGGACAACTAAAGGGAACCTGGGAAGATGGGTGACAGATAGTCAAATAGTTAAGGACGCAGATCTAAATCAAGAGATGTCTCAGGTCTCTGAAAAGGCTTGACTATCTTCAGTTAAAACGGCATGTCAGTTAAGTCAGCATGCATCATCACCATCTTCATCATCATCATGAAATAAGGTTTGTAATGATTAGACAAAAAGAATCCACTTGCGATAAAACCAGGTTTATTTCCCAGAATCTCTCAATCTCTCTGGTGTTAATAAATGCTGTTTTCCCTTTATTTGCAATGAAAGTCCAATTTGGTGAAAATGGTGCTCATCCAGACTTACCATGCTGGACAAGGGCGAGAGGGTTCTGGAATGCCACCATTATACTACTGAGAGCCCAATAATCAGTTTGGGGTTGAAATCTGTTGAAAAGAACTGATGTTGTGAGGGACATTGCTGGCAGAGAGCTTCTCCATGTCCTGGTCCATAGCCTCTAATTCGAGGAGGGCAGTGAGTAGAGTCAACCTCGTGGGGTAGAATGGGTCGGTGGGGCAAAGCTGCTGCCTTGGTCTTGCTGAAGAAGCCTTTGAGTTGCTGGTACTCTAGGGGAATAAGGCATTTCCAGCTGACACTGCGGCTCTCAGTGAAATAAATGAACTGATCCAAATTGTGCACATGCCCTTGGCAGTCTAGCTCTTTTTGCAGGTTAGAATTTAACCCACGATGACATATGGTGAGAAGTGCAGGTTCACTATTCTTATATTTCCAGTTTCTAAAATTCAAAATTGAACAGCGTACTCCGAGGATCCGAGGCTGCGTAATTCCCCTACCTTATTTTGAATAGCTGAGCACCTACACCCTAGCCAGCACAGAGATGATCAAAAAAAGGGTGTAGATATGCGTCTCAGAAGCCAATAAGGAGCTATTCTTATTACGTCACCCCAGAGCTTTTCCTGTTAACGGTGACATTACAAAGTAGGTATTTCTCTGACAGCTTGGAATATCTCTGAAGAAGAAACCCTTACATCTATTAGAATTACTGTCACACCTAACAGGGGCAACGGTGGACATAATGGAAGGCAGCTGGTTGAGAGCAGGGTTATAAGACCAGGAGCTGATGAGGTGGTGATGCTCACAGGACGTGTTTGCCCTCAGGAAGGCATCTGGCTCTCTAAGCTAGCATGTAGTAGCTGGATCAGCTCAGCCAATTTCTCTTGCTGATGGTTCAGTCATGGCTCCAGTTCAACTGTGAAGAATTGTAATGATGAGACAAGAGAGGATCCACTGTGATAACATACCAGGGTTCATTTGTAGGACCGTCATCCATTTTTTTCAGAATTGTTAAGCATAATCGTTTATCTACAGACTTGTTTGCAAAGTTCACATCATGCAGTTGGTCATTAGGCAGGTACAGATGAATGGAAAAAGGAAATCCAACACAGTGCGGATGTAAATGCATTGTGCAATCACAGACAGGCCACAAAGATGATGAAAGAAACACAAAAAAGCCCAGAACCCAAAAGGATGACTTGGTGGTCCAGGGCTGGGAGTCTAATCCCATTTCAGCAGTGCCTTTGTGCAATTTGCACATGTTCCCTTGTGTTTTGCAGTTTCCTCCCACAACCCAAAGACAGGCACTCAGGCTAATTGGTGTGCTATAGGCTGACTGCCTAGTAGAGTATGAATACTAGTGTGTATGTGCCTTGTGATTGGCTGGCTTCCCTTCCAAGGTGTATCCCAGTCTTGTGCCCAGGATAGACTCAGGTGACCCTGACCAGGATAAATGGATGGATGGATGGATGGATGGATGAATGGATGGACGGATGGATGATACTAAATGATGGTCACCCACCACGTAAAAGATTGAGAATATATTGTAAGGAAAAAAATTAATGATTTCCATTCCCGAGCGAGAAAGAACTGAACAGGTGATACAAACAAGAGTAATTCGGCTTAATATGACAAATGGACTCCTTTAATCTCAACAAAGCAGGTGTTTTCTTAGCCAGTCATCTATGCAAATCAAAGGTTTTATGCAAATCGGTTTTCGAGGACTCATCCTGAAAGAGCAGCCGATATCCTGGAGCCAGTTTGCTTTGAATTTACCATGTAAACACATCAGAATTGTGCATGTTTAGCATAAATATCCACTCAGGAAACCGACAGACAGACTTTTCCAAGTGAGATTTTCTTTTTAACTTAGCAACACTTCATGTCAGGTGTTTTATGTCTTGGCAGCAGTTACTTAAAAAGTTTAAAAGTGACGTTAAGAACAAGGATTCAAAGAAAGTTTTCCAGCAGGAGCGATCAGGGCTGGTCTTGAGCAGTACCTCAGAAAAAAGTCCCAGGAACTGTTGGATTTTAGATTGTACAGATTGTTGAAAACAAATATTCTTACACACATAGACAGAAATACTGTTCAAGCTACCCTTTTCCCTGTTTAACTGTCACACAACATCCCTTATGATGTTTATTTAAAAATATACGCCTTTGGTCTCACATGAGCTGAGAAAAAGACCTATTGTATATACTGTGAGTGCACTGTGATAAATCAGGTGGTGGGTGTAAGTGTGTCTGCAGGGCACATGTCCCTCTCGAAGTGACTGCGTATGCGGCAGAGAGTACGCAGCCCTCACTGAGCAGCGTGTAACAAACGGCAGAATAGCATTTCACAGGTGGCCAAACTAACCTCCTGCCAAAGCCTGCAAACGGCCGTCTGCAGCAGCAGACATCTCCCGTGTCAGGATGCCGTGTGGCTTTTCCAATTTAACAGTTTGCTCAGTGTTCAACACTATGCTGTTGCTCCAGTCCCACATGAAAATGAAAACCATACATTGTGGAAAAAAAATCATTAGCGACTTTGCTCATGACATTCAGTTTGGCTTAAGAAAAAAAAATCCAGAACAATCATAAAGAAAAATCTCAACAAAAGCTCAACAATGACAACCTTAAGAAGAGGAAAACCTCATTAACTCTTTCCATAATTCTCTGTCTAAAACTTACTGAAGCTATATGCCATAATTGGATATATTGCAAAATCTTTATAAATATGCCAGTTTTAATAAACTTAAAGCTTGAATAATGTGCTGGAAAATGATTCCTGCAGTTCTAGCGAAAGAGCAATCAACTGTGACAATCATTTTGATTAACACAGAATCATTTTCTGCTTCAGTATTTCTTAATTTTACCATCGGCCCTAAAATGCCTGTATCATTGGTACCTGACATCACGTGCAGATTTACACCCATGGCTGCTGTTTAAGCCGATTTAAAATTAATACAATTTACTGTCTAAGATTACAGTACTGTATTCTGTTTCTTCTTTCCTATCAAAGGAAACTTTCTACAAGAACTCTTAAATGCTGATATTGAACCTTCAATCATTCCTTGGGAATAAGTTTCATTAATAATTTCATGTTATATGGATTCAAGTGCAAAATTTCTCCTTTTCTGAATAAAACTCATGAGATGTTGAGAGCCCTTCCCGACTTTGTTCTGTCCTCAGACAAATGTTTGTCTTTTCTTAGGATTTCGCTGCATGTCCTATTCCACACTGGGCACACATGCTGTTTTCAGAGCTGGCTTGTTGCAGTGGGTATCGTATTCAGATTGATGCAAAAATCCACCGACTATCTCAAGTGCTTAATCTATGATAATTAGCCAGGCTGTCCTCTTACGCAAACCGCACCGACAATTAGGGCACCGAAGGACGACATGACGCGTGTAATCGGAGGGGAGAGCAGACGTGCGTGATACCAGAGCAGTGACCTCATCCTCCTGCCCATGTCACGCAGCTGTTGGGTACCTTCAGAACACGACAGTGTACGAAGATCACTGAGCACCAGCCCTGCAGCAAGGGAGAAGCAGCAGGACGGATTTTTATGCGGAGTATTGCAGAGACCCATGATGCCATACGAGATTCTCATGTCAGACTGAATGATTTATTACAGGCACCAGTATAATTCACTATCCCGATACCATTTTTCCAGTGCAGGGTCACAAGGAAACTGCAGCTTATGCCAGAGCTTTTAGGATTAGGGATGGTAAGATTCACTTATTCACATACTGTAGGTGCACCGGCGTGAGACATCATGCAGTGACTGTCCTGATTAAAACAGGCTGGATACAATTTGGGGAGAATGTGGGAAGGATCAATCCTAATGTACTGCGTCAGCAAAGTCAGATTTATTAATGTAGAATAGCGAGTTAAATCACATTTATTGAAATTGTATTAATTATTTACAGAACAACTGGCGTTTTTGATGTTTTCGGGGGTCATTATGCTTCCAGACCACAGGAGGCCATGTCTTTTATCACATACCTGCTTGCAAATTTAAGCTGTTTTGTGCAAAAGCAACTTCTGTTGTTTACGTCATATTCACCTGCAGACTGTATTCGCCGTCACCCCCCTCTCCGTCATAATGCACTCCCCGCTGGGTCAGAATACCTGAAGTCAGACTGTCACTGCAGTTACTGCTGCTGTGCTGGACCTGGGCGTGCACCTTCCTCACCGCCCCACGTCACATCACCAACATACCAAAACAGCCCAGAGTGCCGTGATGGGAGAGTGCCGGGCCTGGCCTGCTCTGCCCGCTGGAGTTATCGAGCAGTAAGCCAGCAAATGGCCAGGGTTACATTAATATATAATTATTAGTAGAAGCTCTGCGCCTTTATTACTAGAAATATGGCCGATAATTTCCAGCCTGTGATATTATATTTAGATTGATTCCCCCATCTCTAAACTAAAGTGCTGTAAGCGTGTCTGGTGATGCATCGCATCGCATCGCATTGTGTCAGATGGTTCGCACTGCATCGCAATATGGCTGAATCACATCCTGTTGCAATAGTAGCTGCTTCATCTGTATCTTTCATGTTTTGGATTGATGGAGATGCACATCCCTCTGGATACATGGCAGAAATAGTAACGGTCTGTCACAAGACACACAGACACACAGGTCAGGAATCAAACCTCCAATCCTGACGCAGTGAAGATATACTGTAGTGCGGTATATGGAAACAGCCTGGTACAAAGGTAAACATTCCCACATTTCTCCTTTTATTGTCCAAATGCTTATCATCAATTAAAGGTGAAGGCACCTCTATGGTAAGTTTGAAATTCTGTGAACACTCAACTTTTTCATTTCCTCTTCTAAAAATGACCTAACTACAGTTCCCTTTCATGCTGAATACTTTTGAAATACGAAATCACACCAAATATGTTATCTCTGCCCTCCCTTTGTTAGGCTGTTGATGAACATGATGAAATCCCGGGAGGTTACTTCTGTCATACCCTTGAAAAAGTCCGTGAATTGAATCACTTAAGCAAACATTAAAGTGTATCAAATGCATAACTGAAAGCAAGAGAATCCACTGAGAATGAAGCTATGTGCCCAAATTAAGATCTATAAAAGTGATATTAATGTAAAAGGAAAACATATTTGTAGCATTAATTAAATGTAATGGATTTTTGAAAGTGTCAAATGTTAATACTATTGGGTTTACTTTGGCATTCAATCAAAGAAAATTTCCCTTACTGTCCTTCCTACTCCTCAACTTTTGCGATCTCGTTTCGTGCTCATTTTTAAGTGTTAGATTGCAATTCTTTACAGGTTCAGAAGAGAATATAAAATAATTACCCAAGGTCCCGTTTCTGCATAGAAATGTGTATGAAGAATTTTGCTTTATATCAGTCTTGTATAAATGTGACATAAGAAGTAAGTGTAACCAGGTACTACTCTATGCATGGGTGAGGTGGAGCCAGCGACTACAAAGCCAAAAATATAAATTTTATTTGCAATGGGGGGCCTAAATGCAGGTCAAAGGGGCGGAATGGAATGATTACAGCCTTTGCTTTCGTAAAATCCAAATATTGTAACAAGGCACGTCGTAACCTGGGGAGTGTTTCTATATGGATAATATACAAAGCAAAACAAACAAAAGATGAAACAGAAAAGAGATAATGTGGGGCTAGACTGCACTATCGGGGAGCTTAGTGAAGAGCTCCATGTAGAAAAGGGAACTGCAGGCAAATCATAAATAAAGTGCTACTACAGACAGACGGATTTAAACCGACTACAACATTACTATTTACCTACTCAAAGCAAGCTAAGCTGACTCAAGCCACACCATAAAACACACATGCAAGATGGCTACTGCAGACTCTAGCATTCAGTTCCTCCTTTCAAACGGCCAAAAGCCCCACAGAAAAAAATAATAGGAAATGGCCCGCTCGAGTAGTTAAAGGCACACTAAAATCTAATAAGCCTGGGAAAACAGCAATTGGGTTTCTAGTAGTATCCATTTAAAAACTTGTTTCTAAAGGGCTGATGTTGCACCTAAGCAATCACTCCAAATTTAATCCCTCACCAAACAAAGATTCTAAATCAGACACCAAACAAAGGCCAACCACCACAGCTGCTCTCTCAGGTGTGTCTCCATGCAAGCAGAAAGGCCCAGGTAAGCCCCTTTCATAGGCTCTGGCCCTGGGTCCTAGTGCTAGTCCACATGCTACTCTCTCTAACGCATACAGCCACGGAAACAATTAAGAGACCACTTTATATTTTTAAACAAATCTGCATTTTAAAATCTTGGTTTAATCCTAGTGCTGCTGGCAGAAGGCTATGCATAGCAGCAGCAAGATGCTTCAAGGTTGAAAAATACAGCAGTACACAAAAATAAAAATTAAATAAAAAATTAAAAATAAAATGTGGTGACCTTCAAAAGAAACGGGAAACATTAAGTGCAGATGTAAATTGCAGTGCTGGGTCAGTATGTATCAGGCTCCTAGAAGAAGGAAGAAGCCTTTTATTAGTGAGAAACAGAGAAGAACCAAGCTGCAATTTGCAAAAGAAATATATTATTCACTGACACATAAAATGAGAAATGAGTGTGTTCTGGTCTCTTATTTTTTTCCACGGCTATATGACAGAAAGGGATTGTACCGTGAAAGCAGCTCACTAAAACACCACTGTTAACTGTTGAATGAAGCAGTTCATCAAGGACTGTCAGTTTCCACATGTCCAGTCATAATGTAAGGGAGTGTGGATAAAGCAAATGAAACTGATGGGACCGTATAACAACTGCCTAGATTAAAAAATAATACAAATCTAATTACTGATCTTTTTCTTATGCGTGACTTTTTTTTTAAAGAACATGTTAATACCTAATTGGACAGGATTGTTGACAAGCCACTGTAAACTTAGGCTGAAGACATGAACACAACCATGCCAGCAACATGACAATCATATTACGGCTTTTCATTTAATTAGAAATCCTTTCATTAGCATTTCAGGAGCTTGGTTGTGTTCAGGAACACATGCTTCAGATCTGTTAATGTCACACACATACACAGCTGCCAAAAAGAATATAGAACTTATATGTGCTATTGTTTAGGTGTGTCCAACTGAGATAGTGAATGCATTGACATGCCAGCTAAAGGAATGTTTTTTAGTGATATTAATATATTTTCCTTTTTCATATTTACTGACCTTTAGTTCTTTGCTGACATGTGCCCTAATTTGCATTATCTTGCAATTTTATACTACAGTAAGCAAACTGCAATGTTTGTGCTTGGCACGAGCTACCAAACCTGTATTTGGGGAAAGCTCTTGGTGAACTAGCCATTATTACTCAATATGCCTTACTGGAGACATGCTTGCTAGAAGATTCTATGTTGCATTACATATATAGATATATAGATATAGCGCATTAAACATACAATACGTATATGCAACTTTCCGACATTCAGTTATTATTATACATAGCAAATTTAATTGAGAGCTTTAAATGAGAGGATTCTTGCTATATAATTATTATATGGATTTTTGTCCCTTTTAAGGTTTTAGTCTGCTCAGCTGCATCAGTCTAAAATTTTAACAAAAATAAGATAAAGAGCCCATTTAAAGTAACTTTACTTAGCAACTTTACTCTACTACTCAACTCTACTGCTGAGATTGTTGGGTTGTTGTGTTCAAGGCCACATCCAGTATTACCAAAAGTACGAAACTGTACCTGATCCTCAATGAAAGGACTGATTTCTCATCAGTGTTGACCCCCTCCCCCCTTTAAAAATGCTTCTAAATTCATCTTATGATGAAATAGAAAGGAAGCTGGTAGTGCAGGTGACATTTAATAAAGCCCTGTGAAGACTGGATTGCAGAGTATGGCTTAGATCATTCATTAATTACTAGTATGACACTCCGTCTGCATGGCGCTGTGCCAAAGACGATAATCCATTGTGATGGAATTCTTCTGTTTACTTCACATCCGTTTTCCTCAGTGTTTATTGACCTTTTCATTTAGCATTCCGTTCTTAAACCAAATCTGCCCATCTGCGGCTGGTCGGAAATCATTAATATCTGTTAGCCTTCATTACCGGACAGAAGTATCTCCAAATGTCATTCTGTACCAGGCTCACTGTTTGAGTCTTGGATGCAGACATTTGATTACAGACCCAAACCCATCATAACCCATAGGTTTCAGAATGTTTAGCCCCATCTACTTATTTATTGCTAAATGTTCATTCAGGCTGAGTCTGACTGAGATTTAGTAAGAATTTCTGTAACAAATAGAATACAAACCATTTCCATTTTAGTGACACATGATAAGCTGTGGTTGACTGTGAGTTTGACATTCTCTTAGGCTTAAGGATGCTACGTTATTCTGTTATTTACGTTTTAATTGAGCCAGGTGGCCAAAATTGTACATGTCTCATGTCCGGGTCATGTTCTAACACAAAGTTGCTGGGTTCTAGACTGATTTGATATTTGGAATGGAGGTTCTACAGCCCATCGGCTTTGCAGTCACAGCTGCTGAATAGTGCGTTAGCCGAGGGCTTCGGCTTGACCTCACTTCCTGTCTCTGTCTGCAGAAAGAACTAGGCCATATGAAGAATGAAAACAATGAGCACGCCAGTTTGGGGACCTTCTAGCGGTAATGAATTGCTTGCATGAATAAAGATTTTTAACAAAAGGCAGTGCCATAAGAACATCTACACTTATTAAATCAGCACCTGAATGTCAGGGAAAACCCTTTCAGGTGTCAGATTTCTTAAATCTATTTCACCTTTGCTTGGAATATCACACAGGACATCACAGGAAAAAGCCAGGTCTGATCTCCAAATCAAATTTACATTTAGAACAGACTAACACAATAAAGTTTCAGAGAAAACACGTGACTTTCATGTTCTTCTAGATGCAACATCTCTGGAAATGTTTCCACTGCAGACGTGAGGCAGTGCACTAAATATAAATATGTGCAGCCATTATTAGTGTCAGACGCACACCTTCTATGGCACCTTCAGTGTTCAGTGCAGTGTGGGTGCACATGATTTTCTGGCATGTCTTTTTGTAGGTGTACGTTGTAAACTGTGTGTAAAGCAGTTTAGCAGCAGTGCGCGCCCAGAGCACCTTCAAAAGGCGCGTCTTCCTTTCATGGCTTAGCGTTCCTCGGGTGCACGTCCCACAGGGTAGGCAAGCCTGTCTTCTGTCACAATAACACAGACACGTCTTGCTTCGCTCTGCGAAAGCCACAAGCTTGCACAAATATTTTTATGAGGGTGGGGCAGGGGTATGGAATAATGAGGAGCTCATGATCACATTGCCTTAGTGTTTACGCATAAATCCTGCTGATAAGCCGTCATGGAGGGGGAAAAAATTAACTAAACAAATAACAATTTGATCAGGTAAATTTGAGATGTGAGTTTTGGTGCTGGTGAGCAACCCGAGCTTATTGTTTTGTCCACAGAACAGTTTGCTAAGGAGATACAGTTACATAGCAGCCTGTCATACAAGTAATGGTATTCATAATCGCAGATGGAAGTATAGCCTATTTTCTTCAGTTTTCAAATGTATTAAATGGCATACGATGCAATGAATAACTGCAGTAAACTGCAGCTTAAATTTGACCTTTGCGATCTGTTAACTATGACCTTATGTGGAATGGTAGCATCGGATCATTTCCGTAGGGGGATTAGTCAGCCAGGGTATGTTGGCTGATTTTTTTTTTCCAAGCAATTCTTAGATGAATCTCAGCCCCCCTCCAGCGTTAATGGTTGTCTTCTCTGAGAGACGCGCTGCCCTTCCAGTTCACATACTCCTTGTACCCTGTAGTGTGACTGACTGGAATGTATATCAGATGAGATAGTGAGAGGGCACCTCTAATGTTCTTCAAAAATTCATCCCAGTGTTTCCTTCTGATTTCTGGTAATAATAATAATTTTCTAACCACTTATCTTGGTCAGAGTCGAGGGAAATAATGATAAAAAATACAAAAGAAACTAGTAAACTGGGTCAAAAATCAAAAAATGATTCAGTATAAGTTGTGTTGTACGTTTGAAAGAGCCACACCTTCAGTACTACAGTTATAGTAACACAGCACTGAACTTCAAAATAATCACATTTAGTGTGCTAATGTGGCCCTATCGTTAGCCCTGGCCGTCCTTGCCTAGCTAAAGGCCGTCATTCACTGCTTTTTCTTATTCCCTGGGTGTGTTTTTTTCACTTCCTCTTTCCAAGGCATTTTCCCCCCTGCTTTAAGCAGTTCTCGCTTCCTGCTTTTGCCCCAGGCTTGCCCGTCGGTTCTTTTAGGTCTGCTTCTTAGAGACTCTGCTTTACAGAGGTATCGCTCAGAAGAGACTATTAAAATAACTCAGTGTTGAAACTCATGTTATTTTGGTCGATCATACTGGATGCCCTTTACGATATTTTTAAGCACGGGTGATGATTTTAGCACTTTTAATTAAATACAGTTATTACAGTTCAAACCATTTAGCAAATAAGCTGCTTAAAAATGGAATGATTATTATCCCGTTTGCCTTCTTTGTTCCTGCTGCCTTTCTTGTGATTTGTTTTCCAATATAAAAATGGAATCCGAACAACATGTAATTTTAGTTTTGCATGCTGGCTGTGTGACTTAGCTTATTGCTGGATAGCGGGCCTTCATTTTCTGTGGAACACTCTAAAGAGGCTGCCATCATCGACAGACTTACTGATACTTTCTCAGCTCACACGGCTCATCCACGGCTGTCCCCTGTTGCTTCAGTGTCATCCTGATATATTTGCAGTAGTTGATGTCCTTTGATTTCCTGCCAGACTTTGAAGAAGCAGCTATGCAGACCATTCAGCAGTGTTTATGCTGCATTGCTGTGTGCTTCCATGTCTGCCTTTTCATTCAGTCAAAACATTGGCTCCCAATTTAATGTGCATTATTATTATTTTCAAATGCAAAAAACTGGTATGGTTTGTGAAATAATCATTAAAAGAGTTGCCAATTTGTACATTAAGCGAATAAACAACTGTTTAAAACAACATAGCACAACATCATCCATGTTACATAACCTTAAATTATTCAATGCAGAGCTTAGGGAGTGCAGAATCATATCTAAAGATACTTCCGGATTCATAAGCTTCAAATTGATTGGACAACATATTCTTCATTTGAATTTCTATTCATAAAATATCAGCAGTATTTTTCATATATAAATGTATGTAAGTAGTTGGTATATGTTTCAGAGCAAATCAATAATATGCAGTGTTAGCAGGAACTAGCTATTAGTAGTTATGCAAGGACTATTGATCTAGCTGGAAATTCTAACTTGCTGTGGGATGGAAACACCAGAAATGAAAAGCTAAAGCATTGTGTGAAACCAGGAGCCATTGACTTCTCCGAAGAAATGCTGGAAAAATTTCAACAGTGATAATTGACGTGGGATGGATTGGAGGGATTTGGCGAACAGAACTGTATGACATGGGAGGTTAAGGAAGATTAGGGTTACTAACAGAAATTTCCTTCTTAGGGTGTATGACAGTGAGGGAAAAAACAGGCAGCAAAAATTGAATGAATTATTTAACTAAACATTTCGTAAGGAAACAGATGAAACAGTTCACATGTCAGGTCCTTTTACCATCAAGGTATATTTCTGAAGTGAGGTTCAGGTCCAAAGCCACTGTCAAAAAATCATGATAATATTTTGAGACAAAAGGGAATGAGAAGCAGGTGGAACCAATCAAGACTAATACGGTCAGGCAGCTGACTAGGAGATGGAGGTCGCCCCGCCTCCGCTGTTCACTCACTGGATAAGCCCCTAACTGAAAATTACAAAGATAATTTGTTTTCTTAAGACTGTCTTCTTGTTGGTGCAAAGGAAGTTTAAAAGAACACAGTCCTGAAAACATAGCTTTTCATAAAATACCACACAAACCTTCCAAAGTAATGAGAGGAAAACATCTGCATTAGTATTTTTTTTTATTATTTATTATTTCTTTAAGATCAATAACGTCAAACAGAGCTGTTAGGCGATAGCAGTTGAGATCATTGATGCAATGGTGTCGTTGCCCCTGCCCCTCCTCCTCGGTGATGAGCAGGGACACGGAGCCCGACAGAGGAGGCCTGAAAACCTGCCGGCCGAAAGCTCCGCTCTCTGAAGGGGGATGAGGAAATCAGCATCTCAACTGAGTTTCAGTCCACAGTCCAAATCAGCACAGCCAGAAATGCCAATCCTCTACAGCATTAATACTTGCCAACACCAAGTGTGTCAACAAAGAGGTGGACATTATGTTAGATTTCAAGCTACATGCTGGTTTCACCAATTTACACTCCGCTACACAGCAAAAGTCTGAAACCCAACAATAATGGGACATGCCTTACACTCCACTGGAAGCCATTGTAATTCCCCTATGTTAACAGGCTCAAAAATGAACACAAACCCTTAGCTAAGCATGAAACTATAGAATACTATAAAAGAAAGTCCACATTTTCAAGTTGAAATGATGTCAATAAAGAGTTGCAAAATGCCTGAGGGTGGAATCGCATTAAGAATACACTAGAGATGAAGGGAAAAATGAAATTCAGTAAAGACACTCTCAGAAGCAAAATTCAAATACTATGGCTTTTAGCTACCAACTCCAAAGCACACATTTAACTAGTTTAAATAAAATATGGAGTTAAATAAAATATGATGGTCAGTGCAGAAAGAAAAAAATAATTCAGTTATCTTTCTGCAGAATGGAGATCTGTGTTTGTTGCAGCAGCGCACCATATCGCAAAGGTGCTGACTGTGACGTATCATCTCATTAAAAAAGACAACATAAAATACCCCCCTCCCCCACACACTGGAAAAAAAGACAGACCAATAATAACTTGAAGTGTCATAATACGAGGGACGAAGGACTCAAGGGAAGGTGTTCAGGAAAACAAAAGGGGCTTTATTGGCAAAACAAGAATAGGGAAACAAACTGGACCCCAATAGGTCTACACTTACTTTAGGACGGACACAAGCAACACGAGGACTGGTGGAAAAAAACCAGACTAGTGACGAACAGGTACTGAAATAGGGATAACAAGCAACAGGCATGGATCATCAGGGCCACATGAGGGAGGAGACGGGAGGGTCAGGCGGACGTGGTGGGCAGGATATGACATGAAAAATATTCCTACAAGCAGGATTCTATATTTTTGGAGATATGTGTGGATTTGGAAGGAAAGGGATTTTTTGAAAAACAAATGGAATTCATAGACCACATATCACTTGAGTCAGACTCAGCAGTCAAATGTTGGACTACAGAGCATTTGCAGAATGATCATTTTTGCCAATGGATTTTGCTATTTTTCTGCATAGAGCTTAATCATAATAAACACACCAGAGCGTTTATGGCCAAGAATCTATGCAATTTCTATGGCTATTATGTATGTTCTTATAGTGCATTATCATATTCAGATTCAAATTAGGCCTTTTCTGTAATTTTTTACAGGTTGTAAATATGAAAAAAGGATGAGAGTGATATCTCATTTTATGATTCAAAAGTAATGCTCTGTCAATGCGAAAAAGTAAAGAAGTGAATGATCTACTTTGTTGTACACAATTTTAATGAGCAATGCAAATTCTGCTCCACGTACTACAACAGAGCTTAGCAAAGGAAAGAAAAAAGGTACAAAATAAGACCAGGAGTTGTGGTTACAGGTAGGATCAAATGTGTAGTAACTGGTAACATGATAAAGTACTTACACAAAATACATAAACTGCTCAAAAGGAACCATTTTGGTCCTTATATATCAAAAAAATAAGACTGCCTTCTCCGATATAACTGTAGATCCTGTGTGGTGCTTGTGACACGAGTACAGAGGTCTGCTGTGAACTGCACACGTCAGGTTATCCCCGCTAAAAACAAACACATTTAAAATGGTATTTAGCTGCCTTGGAATGGTTTCGCCTAGTGAGACGGACTTACACATGTGGCTATTGTTTCTCTAAAGGTTGGCTCGCGTGCGTTTGAGCAGTTTATGTACCCCAGGCTCTGCTCTGGTAGGACTGCTACCCAATCCTGTGGAATGAGGAGCAGAGGAACGGAAAATAAACTCATAGAGTTCGACGGCTACTTAGGCAACATCTGCCAAATACAATATAAGCCCATGTATATTGCAACACAACTATATATTAATTTAATAAAATACACAATATAGCTCTTATACACTTGACGATTTGGCTCATATGCACAGAAATTGCAATAAATCAATAGTATATGTTATTGGGATGTAAACACATTAAACTGTATACATTAGATGAGACTGTGTGGGGACAATGCAAAGGGACCATCCCTTTTAGCTTCCGGTCAAAGTCGCAGCGGCTTCCTCTAAAGTTTACAGATGAACACCAGACTTCAGCACGTAAACTTCTGTCAATTTTTTACAAGCAACAGGAACATTTTTGTTATTAACTGGATTATACAGTACCTTCCACAAAATAACAAAAGTGTTTTGGCTTTCACATGGCTTACACATCTTCTCAGAGCAGAGGAAACAAGTCCCTTATTTACAGGAAGTGTGAGGGTGAGACAGGTGGACATCACTATACTTGGGAACTCATGAGGAATGGGGAGCTTACACAACCACCAATGTGTGTCTTTTCTTTATTTATTCACCAATCTGGAATGTACTATGTGTCAGATAAATAGGGAACACAGCTTACACAGACAATTATTAATAGTGGATGAAGAATGGTAACTTTTCTTCTTTCTCACCAAACTTGAACAGAAGACGACTTTTTGCTTGTCAAACATCAATAATCACCAAATATGAGAAGATACACGTTTCTTGGTCACGTAGACCGCACAGGGGTGGGGGGGGGGGAGGGGGTGAACGCTTCTGCGTTTACATCGATTGTCACAATTAACAGCCCATCTCTGCAGACATCTCTGTGGATGCTTTCTTCCATGACTCCTGCCATGTGTGAACGAATGGTCGGGGCGATTCAGGTGAAAGTTTAGAGCTGGTGGGCACTTAAGATGTGAATTAGAAAGCCGTTCTTCTACCTCTCAAAAAAAAAACCCTGTGTCGGACAGCACCATCTCTAACTGCAAATGGCTTTGTCCTGTTCGCTCCTGTTTGAAATACCAGCATTTGTCCCTTTCTGTGTTTGTGTGCAGTTTCCTAAGCTTCACTTCTGCACTGATGTGGCTTTGCTCCCTCCCTGGCAGTCCTGCAAGAGCTTGTCAATGTCCTGGGCTACCTGGCCCGAATCGGCAGCATCCTGGCGTCGGTCAAAGGTGCCACGGTCCAACTGCTCCAGCACGCAGTCCATCTCGCACGAGTCCTGACTGACTCGGGACGCGACGTCCAGCAGGGTCTTGGACATGAAGTCGGGGGGCAGATAGGGCGAGTCCTTCAGCTGTTTATTTGGTGACACGCACTGTCCATCCGGGGGTCCGTACTGGCTGCTTCCCGACTGGCCATCACCTCCGTCCGTGAGAACTTGGCTGGACGTACAGGGAGCCGTGCACATTTTGGTGGGGCTGCTTGATGCAGACGGAACTTCCTGCAGTAGGGGGCTGAGGGCACGCTTGGCTTTTAAGTACGGTTTGACATTGGCTACCAGAATGGTGTGGTCACGCCTTTCCTTGCCAAAAGTGCAGAATGTCTTTTTCCCGTTGGGATTGATGGTCTCGCAGGTCTCTGTCTCCAACAGTGTCTCCATCCCGGCTGGTACAAAAAGGTTTGTGCGGTAGTCTGCACCTTCTGCCTGGTTTCCCGTTCCTGGGAACTGTGGCATCCAGCACCTATCGGAGTGACCTAGCACTCGGCATTCATCTGTGCAATTAACACACTCTTCATGTTCTGTGGAACAAGAGAGGGAACAAGTAAACTTTACATATATTAATCCCTGCTGTCTTCACATTATCAGACTGTCACATGCAATCCACTTCCACGTACAAATAGCTGTATACACTGATAAAGTAAACGAAAGGGAAAAAAACAGGAAAAACATACTCTTTGAAGTAAATAAGGTCTGTTTTTTAGCCTTTGGTATTAATCATCGATGTACGGTGGAATTTAGAGAGAGCTCACAACATACTCCGAACTGGAATGAAGAGAAGGGGAAGCATTTTGGCAAAGTAGCAACACTGGTATCATAAATTTGTGTCAAGGGGCTTTGAAGACCTCCCAAATCAGACAAGCAACATAGAATAACCAAGTGAGTTTCTGTTTGTGCAGGCCTTTCATCTCATTTCAAAAAAGAGAGAAAAAACAACCGGGTTGTTATTTTTTTTCAGACTTTCATTTGATGTGTCCAACTGATCCTGCGCAGTGAAAACACAAGGAATACTTAAAGAAAAGTATAGCAGCAATCAAAACTAAGATGTGGTGGTTGACCTCAAGTCTAATCTTTGCATTTGATACATTACATCATGAGAAAAAAATACACTTTTTAGCCTTGTTACATATGAATGAATGCACTCATCCACCACTAACATGAAAAACCTTACATACAGTATAAACGGATCGTCTGATCTGTACTCCAGCCGCACCATGGTATTTACAAACCAAAAATCCTGAAAACACTGACCACCAACAAGGCTTCGGCATTAAAGAAAGCCAGGCCACAGAGTTCTGACAAAGGAAAAGTGACTCGCTGCCTGCCCCTTTAAGCCTTTGCAGGGTATTTTCTCTTCTTTAATCTCAGTACTTAACTTGCTCCAGTAAAATATCCAGATCTAGCAATGGGGAAGCCTGTGAGTCGCTACAAATCAGCATCAGTTTCAAAATCATTAGTAATGGCAAAATTTTAGTTTTCGACAGAATATTTTTCATTCTTTGCAGTGCAGATCAGTAACAAGTAACAAGAACCAAGTCTTTGGTTGGTTACTGGTTATAGTAACATACAGTATCAGAGAAGCAATTGATCAACATGTACAATGCTCTCTCATTTAAACGAATGTCGTTTGCTGTTTGCACTGAGAGACAATACTAAATAACTATTCAAAGACTGTCAAAACTAAACTATTGTGAGGTTAATAGACATTTTGTATTCAATTGCTTTTTTTAAGCTCTAGGTTGGAATTTTAAGAGGCCTTTATGGACAGGGCACCATGGCTGTTTGCCGGCCTGTCACAGCAAAGGCTACAAGCTGCTTTCATTGTAAGCCACGCCTTCTACATCATGAACGTCCTCATGAGCAAATGGCAAACCGGAACTGACATGAGGACTCCGCAGAGATTCATCTCTGTTTTGCCCAAGAGGAACTTCCTTCGTAGATCCAATGAAGGCTCCACGACACCCACAGGCCATCGCACATTTTAACGTGCAGACTGAAGGATTTGCAGTGGCACAAAACCAAGTTATTTAGCTACGATCCTTCAAAGTACTGAACTTTTCATATTCAACATCCACACATGCGCCTTCAACACAGGGCTCTGCACTGCCTTCCTTTTGGGTGTAAATGCACCACACAGATAGCCGTAATTACTTCGGGATAATGGCAGCGTTTAAGGATGCACCCAGCCTTCAAGTTTAATGCCCTTTGGCTACAGCACAGAAGTGACCTGCTTCACATTTATCTTACTGCTTGGACACTTTGATAGCATTTCTTCTTTTTTTTTAATGCTTCTGGCTGCTCCGTGATCATGGACCGCAGCAATCGTTGTGAGCCACAGGTCAACGGTTCGGTCACCGCTTTGGACCCGTTCTGTAAGCCGTAAAGAGGACGGAGTGAAGAATACTTAAAGGATGTAAAATAAGGCTATGGATGGCAGTCTGACCATTTTTTTCAGATTGCCTATCCTTCGACGGGGAAAAGAGAGGCCTCCCAGTGCAGACTTAATGAAAAGGAAAGGGATTTATGATCAAATCCCTGTGTGAAAATACGGATTGTCATGTTTAGCTGCGAGCTGCATCTCGTCCTTCTGTACCCAGCATGGGAATGGACGACTAGCTGAGAAGCACTCAGTGTCTCGACCCCAATCGTCCAAGTTCCTGCCCATCGCCCTCAGGTCCCAAGCCAGGTATACGGGCTTTGAAGTCGAAGAGTGGCTTTCTCGGGAGTGTGTGACACTGACGCCGTGCTTGGGAATTCCACCTTGTCGCACACAGGGCTGAGTCTATTAAATTCACTCCCCTTTTTTATTTTACCCTACACATTCAAACTCATTGTCAATTCAGCGAAAACATTTCATGGAATAAATAATAAATATCGGAGCATTTATGTATTCAAACAGGAACTAGCTTATTGATTATTAATGCGTTGTGTATTTCTTTGACCTTCAGCCATACAGTTAATACACTACAAATTACATTAGGAAATATGAAACAAGTATATTGTATTCTTTCCCCATAGTATACGCCCGCATATAGTTGGAATATTACATCTGAATTATAGAGAATAGGGAGGTACTGTAGCTATAAGCATGAGTTTAATAAACAGCAGGCTGTCTGCTAAAAAAGAAAAAGAAAAAAGATATTGGTTGTAGACATTTAACAGGTTCCTCTTTATTGACGTGTCAGGAAGTAGTTTTATGTTAGACGCACGCAAAATATGGCAGCGTCCTTCAATCATTCATGACGGCTTCAGAACATCACTAACCGTAACAGCAAATGATCTGAGGGTGTCCTGTTAACATGCGATCTCGGATCAGGAGCAGGCGACTCAGAGCCCCCCTTCCATAGAAAGACGCGGGCCGCTCACATTTCATTCGGGAACCTGAAGGCCGAGCGGCGGCCTAATGCACAAACAGACCCATTAAGAGCTGCGGCCGGATCCTTCATTAGAATCTCGTTTTTCACCCGGTGTCTCCTCCACGGAGCACGGCACTTGCAGAAGCCGGGTTCCGGAGTATTCCAGCCCACAACCTCCTTCTGTTCTGTTCGATTGCCTCAATGGTGTGGACAGGGAAAGCTGTCTCTCCTGGTAAAGCCCATTTACGGATCGTCGAATGGGTTGAGGTAACATTATGGTGCCAAAATCAACTGGACATGGTTGAAGCCGATGACTGCTGAGAGACATGTCACTGGCCTGGCTTTCTCCTCTCCCCCCTGCCCCCCGCAACTTTGCATTTCCTGCGGGTCACAACTTCACTTAGTTCATTTTCTCTCTCTGTTCAATGCTCAGCTCAAGGCAGCCCAAAAAAACTTTGCTGCAATCGATAACTACTGGGGTTTTCTGAAGAAGGTGCACTGCGTGCATTCACTTGTGAAAAAAATGCAATACATCGGTCAGTCCAGCACAATCTGTTTGCCAGAAAACTAGTTCTAAATAGTTCTGTATTAACAACATAGAATGATTATATATAATTTTTATGACTAACGAGAATATTGATGCAGTTACAGTATCTACTTATTTGTTCATTTATTTAAAACACACAAGTGCAGGGAATCTTGACATTTTCTTCTTAGACAGGCAGTAATTTAGCTTTTCCTGCAAATAAAAGCATGACTAATCTGAAAACTGACTAATCAGAAAACTGTCATCTTACAGACAAGAACACGGAACTGCTGAAATGTTAACGAGTGAAATGTGTGCCTTCCACGGCACTCTGGCTATATCCTCTGGTGGCCCCAACGCCCATATTCTGCCTTTCCGTAATACAGCAAGGACCAGGTTGAAGGACGGGCTGCTCGAAGATGTGCCCTTCATCCCATGTCTGCCCACCGGCTCCATGCAGGCCACAGCGCTCGCCTTGGCTCCGCTGCTGGGTACCGCAGCTAATGTTCCTGGAGTGGCATGACCCAGCGGGGCACGCCGCTCGCCAAACCAAGCAGTGCCAGGCCTCTGCCGTCCCGCCGAGGAGAGCAGGGGCAGCACAGCGCACGTCAGTTGGAAAAGCAGCAGCCGCATGCAGCCCCTGAGCATCTGGGACGGGCTGCGGAGCACCTGCCTACCGGGGATGCTGTGCAGCGAGCGGGGCCGCCGACAGGCGCCTCCCGCCCGCTCCGTTACACCAGAGCGGGTCACGTTCCGGTGTTAATGGCCTCCTTGACCCTCGGTGTTCAGGAGACGGCCCGTCTTTGCACAGCCGCTGCCGCGCTGCTCGCAACCCAAATGTCCTCTAAGAACCCGTCGCACAGCGGCTGCCTATCGTTTTAGATTAGCTTAATTGGGCCGAAATGTCCACCAGCCAGAAAGATTTCCCAATTCGCCGCATTTGTAATGCAACACTGTGTGTCTTCTAGCTGCTCTGCAGATGCTTGTAGCCAAAGAAAGGGAAGATGGATTTATTTTCTTTTTACAGAAATAGTTCAAGGTCCTTATTCTCCGGAATACATCCCTGCAAAACCAGCTACGGCTTGATCCAATCAGCTTTTTCTTGCCCTGTTGCCATGCACATGTTTTATACGGCTTGCTCCACGCAAGAAGGATAGATCTGCGCATCACCCATGAGAAGTGTCAGCTCTCTGAACCCGCTGCTCACAACCCACAACACTTTTACCTTGATCAGAGGGGGGATTGAGCCATTCTTTAGCTAAAGTAGCGAGGAAATGAATACCAATACACACTGACAAACTCATCAGCAGGCAATAAGGCGCACCAGGGGAATCTGCACTAACCAAAAGGACAAACGTCTTCTATTAACAAAAGGTTCTTTTCATTACATATTCCCTTCCAAACAGTGGGGAACGATAGCTGCTAATGCCTGACTACATTCTTCAAAGTCCTACCCAGAGGGGAGCACATAAAAAAAATGTGTGTGTGCGTCTATATATATATATATACATACACACAAAAAGCTGAACTCAATCAATACCTATTAATGCAATAAAACATTATGTGGTCCAGACAAGCACATGCCCTATGAGTAGGACCATTTTGTCACTCCTGAATGATGACGGATTGGGGCACTGTAGCGTCACACCTCCAGGTTTGGGGGGAAGGGGGATCCGCCCCCCAGCTGTCTGTGTGCATCCTGCCGTGGTCCGGCCACCCGTCCTGGTGTCCTCTAGCTCATGCCCTGTATGATTGCTGGTTCAATTTAAGCTTTTGCGGCCCTGGAGTGTTTCGTGTGTTTGAGGGGTACATGTGAGGAATGCATCTGAGCTGCAGACTCTGCCGCCCCCCCCCAGGACAGAAGCGTCTGACAGGGCCGGGGGCAGGCAGACCGATCGGAGGGCCCGTCGAAAGAACATGGGCTTCGGGCGGGGGTGTGAGGGGGGGGCACGGGATTACTGCTTCCCCTCCGCTGTGCAAATTTATGGAGCCGCATTTAGAAGTTTCCCAGGTGTCGCGTCGCAGTGGGGCCTCGATCTTGGCAGAGCACGGCTGATTGCGGGCCGCGCTCTGGTACGTTGTTGGCTAAACATGAAGCAGGGAGTGTCTCCACCACTTGTACTCACACACATTTTATACAGTAAGGCCAGGTTTCCTTCACGCAAGACATGCAAGAATCTGAGGTACAGTCATTTGTAAATGATAATGCATCAGGAGCCTATGATGTATAAGCATTACTGATCAATTAATGAAGTATGAAAATTATTGCATATTTTAGTTGCTACTTAGATTTCAAGATGCTTTCTGCCGTTCTGTGTTTTACAAACAGTTAAGTGCTTTTACTCAGGGGCACATCAAGAAGACGCTGTTCATACTCGCACTGACAAACTCTGAGTCACATGCTATATATAACTTTGTGGGGATACATTTATTAATGAGGCAATTTTATTTTCCTAGAGTTTGCAGAAAACGCATCAGATTTCTAAGAGTGAGATAAAGAAGAAATGAGTAGGGTACGTTTAAATAAGGATTTAGTGTCAAAACTGAATCAATAAAAATCAA
This sequence comes from Brevimyrus niger, assembly GCA_015164015.2. Lineage (NCBI taxonomy): Eukaryota > Metazoa > Chordata > Actinopteri > Osteoglossiformes > Mormyridae > Brevimyrus > Brevimyrus niger. The sequence continues at coordinate 25,113,781 of JAABNY020000034.1, forward strand.
ATCAACTGTGAGACATATTTGTACTTCAAAAGTTCAGGAAATTGCCAGAATTTTACAGCTGACCCAACAGACTCTAATGAGTATATAATCCACCCTGTTAGTGAGTGTCAGTGTTTTATATTGAGTGTTAAACTCACATTGTCAACTTCACAAATGCATAAAAATAAAGCAGAATATTTAGCATGTTGTGCAAAAAAGAACTTTGCAAGAACTAAATGCAACAGCATTTTTTAAAAGTAAAAACACTGAGTCTAAGGCTTAGAAGCCATTAGAAAAGTCTGTCGCTACAGTGACACATCTTGTCAAATTGATTATTTATGTATAGATTGATGCTTGATTGTAACATACAACCACTGTTCTGTATCAAGCTTACTAGGCAACATGTCAAGGATATGGAACAGTAAGTAATTTCTCAATGGAACCATTGTTGCTGGGACTCTTCATTTTACCATTTTATTTCTGTAACATCTGCCACTGAACAAACTGATATGTAAAAATTGGAGAATCAGTGTAAACATTTCCTGGTAGAAGACAAAACAGGCAAGATTATGCTTGTATTAGTTACATTTTCCCTAAATTCTGTACAGGATTAATAAACAGAGAAAATAACAAAAATAGCTGTTAGGTGGCTATTACATGCTGCTGCCCTGATCTGTGGCACTCGCAGAAAGATTCATGAACACAGAGAGATCTACGTCGGAGCAGGACTAACCCGTACACCCGTGTTTGAAGACATTGGGTAATTTCATTTTCTCAACCGGACGCATTTTTCTGAGACTAACAAGCAGTAATGGCTGTGTAATTGCAGAGGTGTACCTTGAGGACAGCTGTTAAAAGCGGCGGTGACAAAGGAGCCATTTACTGTGGTAGTGTGACTGGGGGAAGCAGGGGTTATAGTTTTAAAAGAAACCCAAGTGCCAAAAGGGAAAGACAGCATAAGTAGGCACATAAAGAAGACAAGGCCAGAAAAAACGAAAGATGCAGTGTGTCCCTCCTCTTCAATCTAGACAATTAACATTTCAAGGTAGAAGGTGGGGGGTGGGGCTGGGGGCACAGGTGTGGATTTTACCTGGAGAGATGCTGAGCAAACGGCAGACTTATTTGAGACAAGTGAGATCAGTGATAGAGGACATTTTAATCTGCCATTTGTAAGCCTTTGTAATTAGGACAGCAGGGATCACATGGGGGGCAGGGCTGCTTTGTCCATCGCTTTTTCTTCTCTTCCTTTTTTCTAAGTGCATCACCCCTATGCTTTGGATGTGGTTTTGGTCCTCAAAGCACAAGAGCAATGCAGGATTCTGGCAGCGATAATAACCGTCAGAAGCAGACAGGTGTGAGGGCAAGACACACCTGGAGGGTCTGGAGGCACGTTCTCCCCCGTCTTTCTCTTTCTTTTCAGTAATATAATGAGGAACTAATTGCTTAAAAATATTTTTTTTCAGGAAGTCCTTTGTTCCGTCCTAATAGAGGAGTAATGACTCAAAAACATTCGCAGCATTCGCACCCTTCATCTAATCCGGTCTGGTTTTACACCAAGCAATACAGAGCATGGCATCAGCCCTTCCATTTTCTCAGTAGTCTGGTATTTCATGGTACAGCAGGGAAGCAAAATAAAATTAAATTAACAAAAAACTGATGTGAAAATTTCCATCTAATCCAATCTCCAGGTGATACCTGATAGCACACCTTTCATGGGCGAATAAAGCCAGACAGATCATTTAGGAAAATGTTATATCGGACATAGTTACAAGCTCTGTCCATGGAAAAGTCAGGAATCTCAGATAACATGTCCTAATCACACATTCCATCTTCTGAGATAATGCCTCGAAACTAAGGATGCTTCCGAAGTTTTACATAGCTCCCAGATCTTCACCAGATTTTTCACATCCCCTGTTTTGGTTCAGTCCAAAATGTGTGAAGGTTGCTGTAATTATTTCACAGTATCCTGGGAACAGTGGAAATATGTGATTGATCTCTGTGTGGATGGGAGCAGCAGTGCACACCGGCCAGTGACATAATTACGGAATGTGGCGCGGATTCATACAAAGGGGGGGCACCCACCCATCCAGCCAGTCCAGCCCTCCACTCCTCAAGTGTTAACTGGGCTGGTAATGGCATGTCGGCACCTTCAAAAGACGGCCAGAAAAAGGGATTTTTTATAAATAATGTGCAGCCATTTTATTCGGCTGCCTGGAACCTTTAGAATATGTTTTACTTTTATTTTGCAATCAATATTCCTTGGTAATGGTCCTTGTGTGTTCCGAATTTGTTCTTCACAGGATAGTAATCAACAGGTATTAGGGGAACCAACAGCTTTTTCTCCATTTGATGGTGTATCTTCATGGGCTGTGACAAGCTTAAAAATGTAACATGATGTTCAGCAAGCTACAGGAATCCATCAGAACCAGTGCATTACAGAAAACTGGTATTTGTGGTTGCAGCCTGTTTCGTGCCCCTCTTGCTGCAACCCATCATTCCTCACTTTCTTGTGAATTGACTGTAAACACGGCCTTAGGGGATAATGCCGCTGAAACCATCGCCGTGGCAACGACTGCAGGATACTTAAGTGAGTAGATGACAAAAGCCATTATTTGTTATCGTACAAGAAACCGTTGCAGCCCAACGGCAGACTGGAAAGCCAAATTAAACACGACCTGTCAGCAGCTAATATGAAATCTTGGTCTCTTGCAAACATTTCATGTATAATTAAATAATTATTATGTTTATTTTATGAATCAAAATGAACAGAGTTGGAGAGGCATACTTTTCAGCTGTCTAATCCCCCCCACCTCTAAGCACAGAAGCACACAGCCTGCCTTTAAGATATTCAGGTAAACACGTCCTCCAGACCTGCCAGGATGCCACCACGGCAGCCTGTCTGCTCGACACCGAGCCTGCCGCTTTCTTCATGTGATCCGGGCTACATGCAATCCGCGCGGCCCGTGCCAATACGGCTGCTGAGCAGTGCGGCACATGTCTGAGACCTCAGGCCTTGGTCCAGGATGAAGGCTCCTGGGAAGGGGGTGGGGCTGAAGGTGTAGCAGAGCCCCACATGGGCCCTAATTACCAAACTCTCCCACCACCCCATATTAACAGTCACACTGTATGCAACTGTACAGCCTTCTAACCAGAGCCGACCTACTTAAAGAGACATGGAGCACCTCTGAAAGGAGCACTATGTGTGAGAGGGGTAAGGCTCTCAGCGCACAGGGCCTGAGCGTATACCTTCAAAGTGTCAGCAGCCGGCATCAGGAATAAATGCTCACCTCCTTTCATCTGAGCTCTCAACATCTCAACACGGGCATCTTCCCCTGCTTGCATTTAGCATCAATATCCTCTACCGTGCCGTTCTGCGGGGACCAGGGGTCGACGCCACGCCGATTTCTGACAGACACTGTGATCAAAATGCGTCTTTTACCAAGGATGTGCGCTTTAAAAGCAATGCCTGTTTATAATACACACAGGCTGTGTACGCACAGGTTACCCATCCCAGAATGTGGTTGTTTATATATAAGAAAAAGCAACGGTGTACAAAAACGTGGGGAAAAAAAATAAAAAACAACCTCTAGTAAAATAATCCGGTGCCTAGCAGTAAGATTAAGGTCACAGATTAGACAGAGGAATTATGGGATTACGGCAGTACAAAGAAAGGGATAAATCTCTACAACAAACCGCGTGTGAACTTTCCTGAACCCACAGAACACAGAGGAAGGCAGGCCGCTGCCCAGGAGTCACGCCATCAGCCCCCCAACAGCTCAGAATTATAACATATATTAATGCGAAATGTATTTCAAATGCAAAGCCAGGCTCACTGCTTTCTTTTGGGTACTGACTCATTATCATTCTTAATTTTCACACAAATTAACTGAAGAGACAAAAGCGTCATTTTATTTGAAGACATCATTTCCTCAAAGCAAGAAGACGTGGGTTTTGTAGCCTACTTGTCTTTTCAGCTGTTTTATTCAGCCATATGCTAATAAATGTGCAGATACTCTTCTGGGCGTGACTTGAAGAATAAAGTCTACATCTGAAGGAGATACAGACAGGCAGGAAGTTTATCCATCTTGTCCGATGTTATACTTTTTAAGACAAGTTTCAGACATCTTCAGGACAGATGGTGAGGCAGCCCTTAAACTCCCATGATAACACATGCTTCATGGAACCTTTACAAAAGCGAAGAACACAGACTTGCCCCCTAAGACTTGCTTACATGCAAAAAAAATCGAAGCTCTATGTCTGTGTAGATCTTGCCTGCTTGCCTTGTCGTCAGATGGGTTTCCTGTCATTATTCAAAGACATGCTTTTTGGATTACTCTCTATTTAAATTATGTATGTGCCTTGTGATGTACTAGCATCCTGTCCAGGGTTCTCCCTGTCCTGAGCATTGTGGAACAGGGTCTGCATTTATATAGGTTATATAAAACGCAAGCAGGCCCATTACAGAGCACACTTTCATTGCTTATTAACAGCAAACTGAAGCAGAAAAGCCCCTAATTGATGCCATGTGCTGAAGTATATTGCGTCCACAAGCCAAATTGCTTCTGTTACCCCGATGATCATTAGTTGCTGTTGCTATTTACTAGGCGTTTCTGCTTGCTTGGAACTCTTGATTAGCTATCTACCCTGATCCCATAATAAGTCCCCCCAAGGTACAGATGAGAAACATAAAATTGTGAAGAGACATCGGTTATTATAAAACAAGCCTTGTGCTTGATTTCTCAGTTTTATACTCAAGGTTGCATCAAACCTTCTTCAGCCCTGTCAAGGCATCAGCCCTGTCACAACAAGGAGCACGTCTGAGCAGGCAATCGAAAAATCCAGTTTTCAAGTATTAGACAGCATTTGTGTTGCTGCAAATTAACCTTCATTCTCCCTGTAAATCTCCAGCTGTAACAGAAGGGCACAGTTCTGGACAATTGTTGTTCCCATTAAACCCACATCTCCTGAGACGTGAGGCTCTCAAAGTAATCAGCCACGTGATGCTGCTAATTGCATGTCATAAGTTACCGGGATAAACGGGGATTAAGATCAACTGAAAGCGACGCGCGATCCCTTCACCGTAAATGTACATTATTACCTTTAGGGTGGAATCTCAATTAAATTTTAGCCATATGCAAAACAGCCACGTTAAGCCCCCATTATTGCTAGCTAATATGCTCGGCTCAGTGGAAATGCCAAGTAGGTAAATATCGCTCCTTGGCTTCAGCGTACACACCTGTGACAGCTTCTGTCGAATGCATTTCTGTTTATTGTTATTTGAACTGGGGATGGTGAATCCCCCCCACCACCCTGCCTCCCTCAAAGAGAGAATCTGGCCTCCACTGCTGCCCACCCCACCCTTCTGTTGGAAAATGGCACCTCCTTCTGTGCCCACACTCGCGTTACAGACCCTGGGGTGAACCTGCAGCCGGCAGGCATTCGGATGCAAATGGAGCGAGAGGGAGGTAAAGCCTGAGGAGTCGGACTGTCACCCCAAGATGCATGTAGGAGGGACATAGACACCCATGTCGATCAAGAAATCTGCTATCTGCTATGCTGCACTCATGACAAAGCAGCACAAGTTGCACGTGAAAGAGACATAAAAATGCAATGAATGAAAATGGCAATATGTGTCTTAGGGAGGTTGTAAGTCTATAATCATAAGTTAGGCTGCTAGTTACTGTAAAAACTGGAATTGGCTGACGTCAATCTTTGCCCCCCCCCCCCCCCCTAATCCCCCCCGACCAGCTGTATAGACAGACATGCAAGGCTTGGACATTCGTCAAAACAAAGAGTCAAAGAGTGTAATTATTCTAGTAATATCTGGACACACAGTACTGGACAGATTCCTCAGCCTGACAGCCAGCATGCAGAGGGAATTGCCGAATCGGGTATAAGGCTGTCATAGTTAGGCAGGGAGGGGAGGAAAATAAATATATAAAAATAATAATCAGACAAGTGTGCAATGGCGAAACTGACAGGGTGTCATCCCAGTGTAAAGAAAAAAAAACAGGGTGGGGTTAGGGTCACAAATTAAAAATAACATTTCAATAGCCGGAAGCAACAACTAATTTTCCCCCCTTCAACCTTGAACACTTGAAGTGTGCATATAATGAAACTTGCGACTTTCATTCCATCTCTGTGGTAAAAATAAGCACAACCTATTGCAGAAATGGCAGACAGACTGAACAGCATAGTGCCCCTAAATGAGCATTACAGTAATCTCCCTTTGTGTGTCCTGAATCTCCAGTCTCCGTCACATGTGACCACAGAGTATGTTGAATTAGATTCAAAAACTTAAAAAATTCATAGAAAACTAGAGACCTGAATGTGTCTAGGATGATAAATATAATGCACACCATTTCTGTCCTGGTATATTTAGCTTGGATTCTGTAGGGGATCTCCACAATGATGTGGATCCTTGTCTATTTTACTGCATATCCATTTGTAATTTTACTGTTGCACCCAACAGCTGCTATGGACAATCGCATTGACCAATCCGTAGATGCTGGAACACAAAACCTTTCCAGGCAAGTTGGGGAACAAAAAAATGTCTTCAGGGACAGTCATGTTGCAAAATGAGGCTCATATTCCAAACAAAATGACTAATCACAAAAAAAGTTCTGAAAGTTTAAAAAATTGTAAATAATACATAAGTTTGCTCACAGTGAGAGACTGCTTTTAAAGAATCCAAGCAGTATCCCACAATTCCCTGCCGGCATGTCATTCTCCTCACCTATGCCTATGTCTGTGGTAATGCCTAATCAGTACTGCTAACAGCTTGGTAATTAACCACATAATCATACTCTAGCAATACACTAGGAGGAAAAGGTTAAACCAGATTTCAGATGTGCTGGCCTGGAGCTTGATGAAGAATGCTAATGCTTATCAAGTTTGCACACCGGTTACTATACCCTGTGACATTTTACAAAAATATTCACCAGTAAATAAATATGACAAATAAATATTACATATCTCTTGCGGTAAAATGCAGTACAAAATTCTAGAAGTGCTCAGTCACTGCCTGTTTACCTAAGACAATAAACAACAAAATGCTGAGTCAATGCCTGTTTACCTAAGACAATAAACACTGAAATGCTGAAAAAAATGCTTCAACAACATCAAGAGATTTTTCATCTAATGAAAACAAGACATGAAATATAACAATATAATTAGAAGTGTAAATATATAATATTTATGGGAAAGGTCCCCCTATTGAGTTACGTGCACAAAAAAAAAAAACTCTATTCCTATTTTGTTAGACGTGATCCTTCTGAGCCCTGAATTAAGCATTTTTAAGGGTCATTGTTGCTAGGCTTACAAACTATTTAAAATTGTTCTTCAGTATTAGATGTAAACACGCATTATCATCTGTCTTGGGTAGCTTTCTTGAACATATGGTAATTAATGCAGTCACTATATGCTAACCTAGTTTTTGTACTTTACTGCCTCATTTTACTTAATTGCTAAAAGCAGAGCTTAATCTCATTTTTTGCTACTTTGGCCCCAATACTTGAATTAAAACGACATTAACATGCAATTTTAAAAACTGGAGGGCCAGTATCTTGGAAGCAGGAGGAACACATCTGTAGCTGCTATCAAAATTGTTTTCCCTGGAAATCCCTAACATCAAATCATCTCATTAGCTTAAACTGGTTTTAAATTGCATTCCAAAATCTGTGCTATATAAAAATCCAGCAGCAACTCTACATGCCCTTTCTGAGGTTAAAATACATCTGCAAAATGTGCCTATAAACTTTTTAAGGACTTGCATTAAGTTCTGTGTTGAACTGAAAATATCAAAAATTGCTACGGAAAGCAATGCAAACTGTTTAGTAAATTAAACTTAAAATTACTGATTAAATAAATAAAAAATAAGCATCCTTTAATTCATCGGCGCAAATTGCGGGGGGATGGGGGAGGGGGGTTGTACCCCCCCCAATAAATCAAAACCAGCTAATACAACCCCCCCAACAATAGTAATGGGTGGAGACCTCAACCCCCCCATTATTCCAGCCAAAGTTACGCTTATGCTTTAATTATTCTTCATTCTTAAAAGGCATCTTATATTCATCCTATGCATGTTTGAGGAGATTTTCTATCACATACATACAAACACAATAAAAAGACTCAATATTTCAACGTACTGATGTTATGTGAAACTATTCCAATATATGCTTTTATGGATATTGTTTCCCTATATAGAAATAATGTTTTGCTCCTTTCAAGGTCAGTTTACCCACTAGCAGATTGCTCCAAATACTGCTGTGTATTATATATCTGACTGTATTTCTCAATCACCAACAAAGTTCCAGTATACAATGAATCTATCAGTCATATAATGCCTTCTAATCAGGACACAATGATTATCTGAGTGTCTCAAGTAGTGATAAGGATACTGTCAGTACTGAATGTTTGACATAGTACATTACTGGAAATTATTTAATGTTTGTGGAATGCACAAGTTCCATATAGAGAGTCTGTAAATGTTAAAACCCAGCACAAGAACAAATAACACCATGTGCTGGCTACTTGTTCATTCTGAACTTGTGTTGCATTAAATTGTTTTTACAGGCACAGTATGGATACTTTTTGATCTGATGCTTTTCACTGTGATGCATTTTAATGGTTTCTTTTAACTTTGGCATTTTTTTTTAGACAGTGTGCTGCTTGAATTGATTTGTTGTTGTGATACAGCCGGGGGAGGAAGAGAGGGGTCCTGCATAAATATTTACCACCCCCCAAGTCAATACTCGCTGCCAAGGGTGTTTCCACTAATTAGAGCTGTAAGTCTTTGCAGATTGGCATTATGCAATAACAGCCCATTCTTTCAGGGGATCTTGGGGTTGCTGGTAGACAGCTGAAGTCTTGGATCTTGGTCAGATGCTGCTTGAAACAAGGCATCTGAGTGGCTCTACCTTATGATTTTTATGCCACTGCTGTGCCACTCTGACTGTGTACTTGAGGTCAGTGCCCTGAATCTCTGTCCCACTCTTACATTGCCTGCAAAATGAACCAGGTTTCTCCCCTCAAGGATTTTCCTATATTCAGCCCCCATCCATTATTTCCCTTCTGTCCTGACAAGCTGACATCACCTTGTCGATAAATAGCATCACACTAACAGGATCTGGCCAGTGCTATGTTGTAGATAGGGTTACATGGTTACAGTCTGTCTCGGTTGTATACCAGAAACAGAAAAACAATGACTGAAAAAAAAACACAATGTTATTTATTTAGCCTGACCATATAATATTTTGCCACATATTCCTATAATCATTCCCGTCTTTTATTTAAAAAAGGAATTTACAATGGCTTTCCGCAAGAAACGCTTAGTTTGTTTATTTTTTTTCATGAAGGATTTATGCTAGGTTAGGAGAACTGCCTGGTTTAGGCAAATTCTGGGGAGTGCTGTTTGGTACTTCTTAAACATTATCTGGCCCTCATGTCATGAATCCATCCCTCCATCCATCCATCCATCAAAGCCAGGAGCCTTTTCAAAAAGTGCAGGGACACCTTGAATAGGATGCCAGTCCATCAAAAGCACACACACATACAATTCAATTTATCGCATGCTTTTGGACTGTAGGAAAAACAATCAGCAAAGCTGAAACGCAATCTTTGGCATGACATGAGAATGTCACACATCAGAGCTGGGGTCAGGAGAAACAGGCCACCATGAGAGCTGGGGTCAGGAGAGACAGGCCACCATGAGAGCTGGGGTCAGGAGAGACAGGCCACCATGAGAGTTGGGGTCAGGAGAGACAGGCCACCATGAGAGCTGGGGTCAGGAGAGACAGGCCACCATGAGAGTTGGGGTCAGGAGAGACAGGCCACCATGAGAGCTGGGGTCAGGAGAGACAGGCCACCATGAGAGTTGGGGTCAGGAGA
>JAABNY020000034.1:25126027-25156637 GCA_015164015.2 Brevimyrus niger
AGAGACAGGCCACCATGAGAGTTGGGGTCAGGAGAGACAGGCCACCATGAGAGTTGGGGTCAGGAGAGACAGGCCACATACATCTGTCCAGAGGGACTAAACTAACCTAAAAGTTCCATATTTTGTAGTGGCTCAGTGTTGGTGTAAAAACAAAAATACCTGAAGTTCGTCTACTTTTTTGGATGAACATTCATCTACTTCTGAATTATTATGGACTGTAATGTTTGACAGCTCCCTTAAGCTCTTCGACAGTTTAGTTGAAAATCTTTTCTGGATCACCTCTGAGCTGCAAGCTTCTTCCTGCTGTTGTCATTTGATTACCAGCATGTTGAATTCTAGCCACTCAAAACTGAACATCAATCACAAAAAATTAAGTATTCATTTTGGGAGTCAAAATTGGAGGGATCTTTTGCTGGTTGGGCAAAAGGGGAGGTAATGACAAAGTACTCACATAATAATAATAATAATAATAATAATAATAATAATTATTATTATTATTATTATGAGGGCACAGCATGATTTACAGTTTGTTTCTTGATTTCAGCCCTTGCTTGAGTGTATTAGTTTTCATTTCATACAAATAATAACAGTGATGTCATATTATAGTTTAAGACCAACTCTTTTGCATAACCGTCTAGAAGAGAGACTATTCCAGGAGAGCATAAGCAGGACTGCTGGGGCCACATGACTTGGTCAAACAGCCTGCAGGTCGGCCGAACGTGACAGTTTGGGAAGTACAGCTCAGGCCGGCCTGCTTGCTGCTATGGTTTATTACATGGAGATTGTTGAAAGGCTTCTCATTATGTTGCAGCAGTGTGGGGTCTGTCCAGGCACAGCACAGAGCTGGAAGGGCACTGCAGCATTGTCAACATGCACAGGAAATCCAAAGCCCAGGCTTCATAACAAGCAGTAAGGGGAACCTAAAATGCAGCTTGCAAACATGTATCCTGGCTAAACGATGTCATGAAAACAAATCTGAAATATTGCTCCAAAATGGACTCGCACACAAAGAACAGAAACTGTTTCATTTTCATTCCCCTTTTCTCCCATTTTGCTTCACTAAATGTCACATTGATATATAATCATGTCTCGTATCTGCCAATATCTTTAATGGCAACTTGGTAATTACAGCATAACTTCTGCAGCCAGACAGATCAATCTATATACAAAGTATCTGGGAAAAAAAATCAAATATATTAACATTGAAAATATGATAAAAGGCCAGAAGTACAAGTGTGATGAAAGAAGCAAGTGTGGCAAACCATAGTATTGGTGGGACAGTTTTCAGTTTCCAAAAAATCCAAGTGAAAGACTGCTTTGTGATAAGTTCAGGCTCTCATGGCAATATAATCACCAATTAATATCACCTCACAATAGTTCTCCTCAATTTGAAAGTATAATTATCCAATTTTAAAATAAGCCCTCCTGCGTGCGAGACTAATACATTAAAACAAAACAGAAAAAGGTTTTCTTAAATAATATAAGGAATGGGAGTTTTATTTGAACAAAAAGGTATAAAGGGTACCTCTGCTGAACATTCACCCTAACTATTCCTATTTCGGGATATAATGCCCCATTTCAAGGAAGACTAGATTGATTCTGATTGAATCCTTTACTTCAAATAAATTAGTTATTAATATAATTTAAAAAATGAGGAAAGCCTTTTCAGGACTCACTGCACACAGTGAAAATACTGCTTCCCAAGATTATTTTTTAATTTATGAGTTTAAAGAACGCATTCTGCGTTCTGTGTCCAGATAAGTATAGTAATCCCACCGCCATTCATATTTCACCTACGTCGGCTCAGGCGTCTACATTAATCGTGGCACGTTACAGTGAACAGTACTACTTTTCTGAAAGGTGTGACTGCATTTAAATGCCTTCCAAAAAAATAAAAAATAAAAAACCTAGACCGATGGCCCTGACAGGACAACATTCTTAGATTTCCTCATCCATTGTGCCTCAGAACAGTGACAGAAATCCTCCTTTTGGGGTATGTAAATATTTCATGAGCATAGTTTTTAAAATGTACCAGCGACACACTACAGTATACAAAGCAGCCAAGAGGAGCACAGCCTAAACTACGCTAAAACCCATAAGTTGCGGGTTTATGACTTTGTTTACTGTCGAGGTACCAGCTCCCACAGCAATAAATATCTCAGGAGCGAAAACAGCACTGGAGTCTTATCAACTGGAGAAAATATGAGCAAACAATGAATTGCATGTCTGTGCTTTGAAGGATGAGCATATTTCTCAATGGATAGAATGTCACTGGAAGTCAGCCAGGTGACCGAGAACCAGAAGCAGAATATCACTGGGAAAAAAGGAAGAAACTGATTAACCATATCACTGCCAGAAGAGTAGATCAGTAGATAATTTCCTCTAAAGTAAAAATCTATTACTTGCCAATGTTACATTCATATTATCATAGTTTTCATTCTTTACACTGAATATTACCATTACAGGCTAAATGTGCTCCTTTCAAGCAACTCTGTCATTCATGAAGATAATTTAATCATCACATTTTGAAATGAAAACATATGGCCACCTATAATTGGCCAATCCCTCTTGCTGACGAATGGACTCAAATGAAAAGCCAGTGAAAATGTGGTTATCGTGGAGGGCACACATTTTTACATTTTTCATAATTCTTGTCTTCCATTAAACCAAGCAAACTTAACAAAGTGTTACCTTTTTTGAATGCCTGTCATATCTGGGAGCATTCTGATCATAAATATAGAGAAGCTTTATTCACAACTTCTAAAGTGCTTAGTGGAAGCTTTTACATCACTAGAGATGCAGCCAAGTGCTCAGTGCAATGCTCAGCTAAAAAGAAAAGAAAACTAATTGGTTCTGGGAAGAGACTTGTCCATCAGTACAAAAACTACAGTGGGTACAATCATTATTCATAAAAAATCATCCAGTTCCAGATCAGTACATGACATGTCCGCAGCAAGATAAGTAACTTTCCATGTTCGCCCAATTAAAGTTTTAAAGAATGTTACTCTTTTCTGGCCCCCAACCGAGATTAAACAGCAGAGTTTTAGCGGCTGAGTTTATATGATCATAATAAGCCTGTCTGGTTTTATAAACTGATAATATAGTTGGCAAAAGAAAGAGAGGGTATGAGACGTGACAAACAAAAGAGGGCAAGAAGTAGCCAAACAAAAAGCACAGCGGAGGAGAGAATGGGAGACGGCCAGATAGGGCCACCCTCTGTGAAGCTGTCGCGCTGGAACAGGATCCGCAACTCACCCTGTGCAAGATGTTGGGGCTTAAGTGAGGTGGCTTTCATCTTGAGGGTATCCTTGGCAGACATGTCACAGCAGGACCCTTTATTAGTGTCCTGGTCACTATCAGCCTGGTCACTGTCACCATGCCCACTGTCTCTAAGGCTCGCTCGCTCAGGATCCTTGAATGTAGAGCTGCTAAAATATATATAAAAAAGGAAAAAAATAAAATAAAATCAAGCAAATGAAAGAGTAAAACAACATGCAAATCAAAACCGAATAAAAATCAAAAAGAATTCATCAAAATAAAGGAAAAGAAAAATAAAGGAGATTGGCTCCCTTTGCGGACTTTTTCCTGAATCCATGTGAAACAGGACTGCAGACAGCAATGCTGACAAGAATGCAAATGCGACGGTTGATCAAGTTATTTAATAGCCCCTTACCTTTGAACAAACTGCTGCCTGCTGCCCAAGTAATTGGGCTCTGCGGGAAAATTGTCTGTCTGTGAAGGAGAAAGGAGAGAATTTACGTGTCGCACTACATAACCATGTCTCATACAGTGCAACAAGATTTCCTGTTGGAAATGACTGCAAATAAATGGGCCAGCTTTATTTTTAAATACTTATAAAAACAATTTTAAAGTATTGGTAGGTGAAACAGAGCAATGTGGGATATTATTAATTGCCATTAAATCAAAAATTTTATCCCACATTATGTTAGTGAAACATGAAAAGATATATAAATGAAAAATTGCTTATAATAATGCGATATAAATGATTGTATTCCACATATTTATATTCTAGAATGTATACAAATATGTATTTTACCCTAGAGAAGTTTAATTCATTATTAAAAACTTGGTGAAGGGAGTATTCATAGAGACAAATGCGAGCGTCTCTATTTGCTTGTACAAAATTGTGCATAGTTAAGCAGAACAAAGCAGAAATGCTGCTGTGATTCCCACTTAAATTTCTGTTTTGTGTAGTTTTTAATTCAGCTCAGCCTAACGGACAAAGGAACTCAGAATTAAGGTTGGCAGAAACTTTAAATGTCTGCCTATTTGTCTCTAAATGTTGGCCTCAGTCTGGTAAACATTAAAAGAACATTCTCACATAAATTTATAATAGAAATCTCTACCACAAGATTAAAATCACTTACTTCGTGCAGCTAACTGTGAAATGAGATTACACAACATTTTTGCCACCAAATCCAATTTTTCCTTCTATCCCCCAAAGTGTAGCTGCGATGTATGAGCATATCTTAAATATAGCAGTCTCCACAGTGCTCCGATAAACACAGGTACAGGAATACTACATTGACAACATCCACTGAAAGCTAGTAACAGAGAACTGGAATAAACCAGAATATGCAATCCACTGCCCCCAACCCCCCTGCCCCCAGCATGCATACTTATTCTGTTCCACCACCCACACATCTGATTTTACTTGTCAGCTAATTATAAAGCACATGATTACCTGACTCAGACATACAGGTAGTAGACTTGGTGGTGACTGATGGTGGTGATGGATGGCGGTGCTTGACGATGGTGATAAATGGTGGAGATAATGGTGATGGTGATCAATGTCGGTGGTGATGGCGGTTATCGATGGTGGTGATTGACGGTAGTTATGATGGTGATGTGGTGATAGTGGTGGTCCATGGTGGTGACTGATAATGGTGATGGCGGAGTGAGGTGATGGTGGTGATCAATGGCAGCGACTGATAATGGTGATGGTGGTGTGACGGTGGTGATCGACGGGGCTGATGATGGTAATCGATCATGGTGACTGATAATGGTGAAGCCGGTGTGATGGTGGTGGTTATCAATGGTGGTGATGGTGGTGACTGATAATGGTTATGGTGGTGTGTGGCGAAACCGGTGATCAATGATAGTGGTAAACGGCGGTGGTGCCTGAGAATAGTGATGGTGATAATGATTATGGTGGTGAGAACTCTGCTGTAATATAACTGGTCTGTCTGTACTTCCATTTAACATACTTTATAAACTGATTTTAGGGCAACAGACAGTATAGTAGAATCTGTCATATTCTCTGTGCTCCTGTCTGAATGTCGAACATTTATTTTAAACCATTTTAAAAATTAGGACTCTGCTAGAGTGAGATTTACTCACTCTTACTTAATCTGACTTGGGGGAGGAGGAACTGATGTATAATATTCCAGTTTTATTATTATAAGTATTGAATGTGAAACTGCACTCACACAAAGTATGGCATTTCATACTGCTTAAGAGATTTAGCCTAAATGATGTGACTGCCCCAGTCGTCGCTGAATATGCAAAGAATTGCCACAATACGTTTCTTTATGTACTGTATGAGGAGTGACATTCTATAGGATGTTAACTGTGTGTGTGACTGAGCCACTTTATCTACTAGTATAGGCAAAACTAGTATCAAGAAATCTTTCCCCTCAATAGGACGTGTATCAAATTGACCAAAATGTGCTTTTAAAGTACAACTTGATGACCTTTATGACCTTCATGAACAACAAGTATCCAGAAGCAGAGACATAGCATAATAAAATTATCTGTAACCTGAGTATTGTTTTATACCCCAATGGGTTCTGTCAGCTGTATCAGACTTGTTCCTGCAGGGTCGATTTACAAGCCAAAATCCAGTGCATCTACACCTGAGCCAGAGTGCACTACCTGGAACAGATGAAGTATACCCAGAATAGGTATACAGTTGAAGTATACCCAGAATAGTCAAACTACATACATACTGAACATATATGCTTTGCATAGGCTCTACAACCAGTAAAGACACATTAATGAATTATTGAAATATTATGGATATATTCCCCTGTAAATTACACCTAAGACACATATGATTGCTTGTGTCTTTCCTTTCCATTAATATGACATGCCTGAGCTGTTGATATGTTGGGTCTGGATCCCATTAATGGAGTTACTCTGACAGTGTAATCAAGTTCATATTTATTGAGCTGGCAGAGTTTGTAGCGACCCAGAAGAATTATAACGCTATGCGGTATATATCATAAAGGTCCAGTCGATATTCCTCTAAATTTGTTCATTAAGCTTTAAAAACACTTAAGCAGCCATATGTAGGGACAGGGTTCTGTTTTGCCATGACAGGAGTGGAGATTTGGTTTTGCTGACCTACCTGAAATGAAACTGCATTTTCCATTTGTGTGAGTACAGTTAACAGGAATACTTCTTTTCACATATCCCATGTACTCTATGGAGACACAGAGACACACACACACACACTCTCCCTGTGCTGTGATGGTCTGTGTTACGATATTTCGACTTCATGACAGGTATTCCAATTCTGAGATGACCCTTGCCTGGGCAAAGTGCTCACTCCAAGTTGGCATGCAGTCCTTGAAGAAAATATGACTAAGGTGTAACACTAAACTGACACCATGGTACTTAGTGGTACTTAATTTATTGATTAGTTAAATGCACTGGATGGAGTGAAGAACAGTTTAGTTCTGCAGATGTTCATTCAGACTTACCAGGGAAGGTGCAACCAGTAAAAGAGACCCATGGTAAAATGTAGTGTAGCGGGTGTGTAAACGGGTTCTTAGTTGCCCAGAATTCCAAGGGCAGTTCCGTGTGTTTTTATTTTGAAGTTGTGTTTTTCGTCCGGCCACTGTTTTTTGCACTTTAGCAGCAACCGGACATGCTCCTTTCTTCATTTTTTGTGTTCACTCCCTTTCACCAGAACAAGCTGTCTCCTTACTATTCTCCTCTCACCACAGTATAATGTTTTATGAGGAACCAAGAAATTGGACTTTTCAATATGGTGCAGGTTGGAAAGGTGGATTTTGTGTGTTTGGTTGTTGTGGTTAAATAAAATGCTGAATTTTGGTAAAGTAAATTACATGTATTATCCCATTTTAAAAAATTATACCTATGAGGAGTGTTGTGCTTGTTTAATGCACTGCAAACACTGTTTACTGTACTCTTCGGGGTTATGATGGTGCTGGACATCGGGGGGGGGATAACACCCCTGGAGGACTGAGGCTTTGGTTAAGGTATATCCTGGAAGCCACCCAGAGTTTGATGTTAAAATGTGCAGATATGTTCCCTTCTCAAATTTTCCCTCATTTTGTGTGTCTGCTGCTGTAAGAAGAAGGTATTGAATTTTGGGTTTGTAATAAAAGAGAGGTATTTTTAGAATTCCTCCCGGCGTCCTCCTGTCCATTGCGGCCTACCCCATGGGTTTTGATGGTGCCCTTGTTTAGGCCATCACAAATTCCATTATATCTTTTACTTTACGTTCATTACTCAATAAACTATGTGAGATATTCAATGCTTTATTATACAATAGACTTTATGTTAATGATTTAACCCAACTTTAGGCTAAGTGTTCTAGGCATGTTTAAGGTAGGCTAGGATAGGGCATGATGCAGGTTAGGTGTATTGTATAAAAATGCATTTTTGCCGTAGAAGACTTATGACAGATTTATCAGAAGATCCCCCAGGGAGCATCTGTTTTTTTCTATATATATCCATATACATATATGTCCATTTAATGGGTTTCAGAGACCCAACAGTAGCTATCCTGCCAAGACTGGGCCTCAAACTGGTGACCATCTAATGACAAATACAGAGGGCGACCCTGCTGAGACAAACACCGCCCAGATATCTGTGAAATTTACCAGCCCAAAACAGCACAAACCACGGCAGAGTTTATTCATCAATACTAACCTTTTCATACTGTTTTACAAACCTCAGAAAACCCAACAGAAGAAAGAGACAGATCAGGACCACAGCTAGAGTCCAGCCACAGAGGTTTTAGTAATTTCTCCCCCCCCCACAAACATTTCTGAAGCGTAATGTAAGCCTCCCAATAAAGATACCTGCTGTAGCAGATACACTTGGTTTTAATAGCGTTACGAGGAACAGCCCGCAGAAAATCTTCAGGTGTTGTGATCTTCAGAAAAACAAAGTGTCCGTGTTGGAGTTTTGTTGTTTACTTAGTTTGCCATAAAACCAGAGTAAATCAATAGTGGGGATTATCATGTACAGTACAGTGCAGAATACGAGACTGACTAGGAACTCCATTCATGCTTCTCTCTGCTGCTAAATTGTGTCAAAATAGCAGATTAAAAAGAAGCTTTCAACATCTAGAATGTTTTCAAAGGTGTCTTTGCAGCTTCTTCAGACAAAAGGTCTTCAAAAGACTATTTTGTATTCAGTCCTTCACCCTGTAAAGCTGAACTATGTGTGTTAAGAAAGTTGAGATGACCGCAGCAAAAGAATGTGGTCATGAAGAGTCATGGAGAGTCATGGAGAGTCTTATTCAAGAGGTGAAATGAAGAAACGGGCCTGTAGCTGCTGAAGAATCTGGCAATGGGTTCAAAATTCATACTGTACTTGTTCATTATTGCAGCAGGGGTTCAGCCTTCCGGAAGATACAATACATGGTTTTGTCTTCTCACCTAAAGTTCAGCCATTTACAGATATGGCCATAATACTGTCCTTTATGCTTTTAAAATGATGGTTAGATTTGGAAAAAATTAAATCACTCTTCACTGGTAATAACAGCGCGCATTACTTGCAAAGCTACCCAAAGAACTAACAGGTACGTTTGAACCTCAAAATCAGCTCGGAAAGAGACTCTTAGGCTAATAAATTGCATTCTAAATTTAATGCCGGAAGGCTTTCATGCTGTACAAAGAACAGCAGGTGGGCCAACTGTCTTGTCCGTGAGCAAATCCAGATGAATTCCCAAATTTTCAGCTGGGTCTCATAGTTTTTATTACATTACTGTAGTAGTTCTGTTTTGTCTTTCATACTGGGGCAAATGGCACACTTATACATAAATTATACTGAAATAATCAAGCATACTGTTCATAACTGCATTGTTTCCAAACTGCTTACTTTGATGGCTAAGACAACACATTCCACAGAACTTTAACACCAAACACTTGCTGTACATAGAACTATGTTCTCTAGCCAATCATTGATGCTTGAAATCATGTTTGTATACAGTACAATAGAAAATAGCACGTTTTCAATAAAATAGAAAGTAAAAGGTGCAAAACTCCAGAAAGTCATCTACAGACAACTGGAAAGGATACACAGGGATCAGCGTATGTTCAACTTCAAAGAGAAATTTCAGAGCAACACGTTTTATGAAAATCTTGCCCGGACGTAACTGCAAGTGCCCCTTTTTTATCTTCTTGACTGAAATGATCAGCAATTCCTTCAGAAAGCAATATGTGGGAATGAAAAGTGCTTTGTGAACTAGTACTCAAACTATCAGACATGAAACACTTTTATGGTGATGGTATTCAAGAGGAAAAAAAGATCCTGTTGGGAATGAAAAAAGCTATGTACAGTGGAATGGACTTGAAAGAACTTATTGACACAAAGGAGGACGGAATATCCAAAGGCCAGTCAAACCTCTGGCCTTGACAAAATCCTTTGTAAAGTTCATACAGGTGAGAAGAGATGAAGGAGCAGAGAGGAACTGAGTGGAGAGGGGTAAGCTCTCTTAGATCAGGACACGTCAAAGCTTATTTGCAGTTCTCGTTTTTGTGTGTTTTGAAGTAGGACCAGAACGCCCAGCACACCACATTCCTATGCAACCATTCACAGCAAAGCAAAGGGAATGACACAGAGAATTTTTGTAAAGAAAAATAAGCAAAATAGCTGCGGCAAAACAATCCACTTACTGTGTGTGTGTGTATATATACTGTACATATATGCCAAAAAATGCTGCATCAGTTATCTAGGAGTTGGGGAGTAAGATCTGATCTGAAATTCCATCAGAGATATCTGTAACCTGGAAAATTGGTAAAATACTTGCAGCCTTAGTGCAATATACCATAGGGGCCTAAGGGTCATGTGATGGCTACCTGTAATCCAACCAGCATGTGTGTATCGGAGCCGTCTTACCGGCCGTGTGGGAATACCGTTACTGTACGGTATGCTGAAGGAATAAAACAGCCAAACTGCAGTGTGCATGTATGTAAGACCAGTGCTTAATTTTCATGTCAGTAAAACATACAAACCAGATTTTTCAGACCTGTATTCTGTGTAAAGTTTAGTTAATGACTATTTAAAAGTTTTATCTCTGGTCCATGGTATGTTTAATACTAGTGATGTTTACTTCTTGAGTAGAAATGGTTAGTTTGGATATATAGTCATATTTTTATGATTGATTCCATTATTATATTTAATTTGGCATCAGACTGCACACTTTGCACTTATTTCTGTTTATTTTTGTGAAAGTTGTTACTGAATAAAACAAAGAAGCAGACGTGTGTAAATCATGTTGGCTGTGGATTCCTTCCCGTAGTGTAGTGGCGAAGCTTTTGTTTAACATGACCATTATATTTTCCTGTTCTGAGCGTAGTCAAACAATGCTGCTACAGCCCTAAGTACAGGTAGGTTGCCATTTTGAGATAGTAGGTGAAATGTATAGACAAGTGTTTAGTAGCTGTTACAGGGGGAAAAATGTGATTTTTTTTTTTTATAGGGACCACTTTTCATGTCCCCACAAAGATGTGTGAATGCAATCAAAAAAGCAAAAATGCCAAAGGTCTCATACTTTGTTTGGTTACTTATGACTAAGGTTCAAAGATTAGAGTTTTCCTCTTAGAAATGAATGGCTTGTGTGTGCGTGTGTGTGAAAGACATCCTTGGCCAGTGCGTGACACTTGCCTGCCTAGTTGCCCCTTTCGCCTGCACACAGCGTCCTCTCCCTCAGGTCTGGATGCTGCGGGCTGGAAGCACCCCGAGCTGAATACTGTACACTCCATGACTTTTTGCCTTCCTGTTGGCTTTAACTAGCTTGGCCATTCTTATTCGAAAAATCAGATGATGGTACATTTTGTGTTTATATTTATAGTATTTAATGTCTGTTTCATAAACATTTATCCACCCCCATTTCCGACAGCTATTGCTAGATGGTATTTATTTTGAAGGAAATGAAAATATGTTTTTCAATATATATACTGTCAGGAAATGCCTATCAAGGGTGAAAGGCATCATGCTGTACAGTCTCAATTATGCACATTTTACACAAACAAGGCATCAGTTTGAATGACAACTTACTGGCTGGCATTAATTTCACAGTCACCTATTTTTTTTTCCCCCCGTCAGTAATTAAATTAATTCAATTTAATTTTGAGTTTGCCATTTACCCTTCAGCCATGGAAAAAACACACTTCGTTCCCTCTTACAGCATATCTTTGAATCATATTGTTTAGCTCAACCTTATTTTTTAAAATATGCCCTTGGCAGCCACCCCCTCCCCCCTGCCCCCATCAACATGGTTTAAAATAGACTTGAAACAATTTACATTGCTAGCAACACCATTACAAGTACACTTGAACACAATTAATGTTATGGTGATTATTTATGGAGAGCGAAAAGCTTGGGAGGTAATGTAGGAAAAGGATGAAAAACTCCCAAAGGAGCCCTCGAAAGATGGGGGGGGGGTCCATCAGAGCCAGCCGTAACCCGCGGAAACCAGGAGGGGCTAAGGTTCCGGGACGATAAGTGGAAGTGGAGAGGCGGGCCCCTGCACGGTTTGCTCTTTGATCAGTCAGGAGCACCAGGGGGTGTCCACCGGTGGAGATGGATCAGTGTCCTCCCGCAGCACCAAGAGTCTCACTGACGGCGTATAAATCAGATTACACATAAATGGAACATTCTTTATATCTAAACGGCACTTCAAAAATATCCCATATCATAGAGTTTCTGGCAAAAGCAATTTTAAACGCTTTCTGAAACACTGGTGGATTCCTAATTTGATTTAATCTACTTCACCGAGAACATTTCTTTGCTAAGATTTTCACACTTGAAGACTTTGCAGCATCTTACAATTCTGTACATTTTCTGCAGGGTTACCATCAATAAAACCTCCATTAAACCGGCTGAAATCTTTAGCCATTACTATATACTGAAACTGTAAAAAGAGAAGACGTATTACGCGTAAAGACAACAAGCAGAATACTTTCAGAAATGAACAGCCATTCCCTTTAATTTGGTTTTCTGTATCCTGGTGATATTGTACGGTTCTCCGGGGACATTGTTCCAAGAGATACATTGATGTCTGCAAGGCTACCACCTAATACACAGAGAGCAGTGACACATCAAGCACGAGTAAAACAAGGAAGAGCAACAAAAATCAATAGGCTTCATTTTAACAACCCTCCCCCAACATGTCAATAGCACAGAGTATGATTCATTGTCCGCATTTTTGCCAAAACCACAACAATGTGCCTCCATGAAGAGAAGTGTGACGGGTGAACCTTAGCAGCAGGGATACCTCCAGCTGAGGAGTCTATGTTACAAAGTGATGAACTAAGAATGTGGGACCCAAGTCCCAAGTGAACTCCCAGCTAATTTGAGTCGTAACAGACCAAAGTCTGATGATTGAAAGGCCAGGAAATATTTTTGCATAAGATGATAATTTGCCTTTTTAAGCTTTACACTCAATGAACTTGTTGATGTGCAAGAGACTTGGAAGCTCCAATAAGGGGAGCTTAAAGTGGAATAATTATCCCCATGAACCATGCCAAACAAGGAATGCTGAAATAAACAACACCTTCATAACCACCTGTCAAAGATCAGCACCGATTCTTACAATACGCCCTACACCTTTTGAGTTCCGCTGATTTCTCAGCGCATAATGAGATAACGTAAGGAGAGATTTAGCATTGGGACAGGCATTTGTGAATGTGGGACTGACATGCAGTAAGGAGTGATGCCAGTGGAACCAATTACATCTTCTCTTCGTGCTGATCTGATGTAATAAGCTGATTTGTATGTAATAAGAAGCCACATCGGTAATGTTTAGAAAAACAGAAAAGATTTACACAGTGTAAAATGATTAATGATTAACCTGCTTCCATAACATTAGAGGTTAGTGGAGAGATATCATCGGAGGCATCTGCATCCGCCAGCATGTTTGTAGCTGTGTCATTAAATAAGGTATTTCAGGACCATTTCAATTATAGGCCTCCAAAATGTTTAATAAACATGAGTTCTTGACAGAGGGATGATTTATCGCATGCACCAAATTAGAGCAAAAAAAGCAAAGCCATTAAGATTATTTAAATTCATATGTAACCTATTTAATACTTAGAAAACTTACTATGGTCATCTACACTCATTGCAGTGTAGGGGGGTTGCTTTAGCAACAAGGCTGTTAAATTAATGTGAGACATACAGAAACAACCAATGGCACATTGTGTTTAAAAATAAATCACACACCATCTCTAAACCTAATTCAGGTTCTCCTAAGCCAAACATTTCTATCCCAACCAAACGGTGCTGTAAGCATTGCTGGGCTGGAAGAAAAGTCTGAGCTGAACATTATGAAACAATGAGTTGGTTTGTTAGTTTGGATCTCCAAAGAGCTTTAGCATTTTTGCAGGAGAATAATCTCCCGTAATTCCTGTTACAGGAGCACATCTTAAAAGTCCCAACGAAAAACCTAATAAAAGCAACTTCCATCTGATTCTCTGCAGGCTTTGTATCCCGGCGCTGAGAACCTGGAGTTTCCAAACGGATCAGCTTCCTCCCCCTCCCCACATATGGATATGACTGGATTTCTGTGGCAGTCGAGCCTCCAAGTGGGAAAAATGGATTAAGGGATCCACTTTTCCCTGTACTTTCACTCAGTATTTACTCTAGGATCCGAGGCTCTCACCACCCTCCTTCATTTCTGGTTTATGGAGATACTGCTTAAAATGAAAAAGTATGAGTCTGAGCACTTTGTTTGACCTGGAACAGAAAATGAGGAAATGACACCCCACAGGAGGACATACAAAGGGCAAAAGCTGCTTTTAAATGTTTTGTATATATTGTTTTGTTTTAGTACAGTAATGACTTAAGTAGATAATCTAGAATCACATCAACTGAGAGCATTTCTTTTATTTTTTCACTCAAAACAAAAATAGTGCTGTCACAATAGCCCTTTGTAGACCCTCAGGAAGCCTCGAGACCCTTCCAAGGCTCCAGATGTCCCCGCGGTTGGGGCTCTCACGGCGAACGTGGTAGTCCGTCAGAGTAACAGCGTGCCACGCTTTCGGCACATGGCTTGAAGAGGATCTACTGCCAAGGGATAAAAACAGTCTGCGCCCAAGTAGACTGTGGGCTGCGGATATTTATGTGTACGAGGCGTCCACTGAACTTCAGCAGGAGATGGCCTAACAGGCGTGATTAGAAGAGAGCTGCAGAGCACGGCACCCTTGCCGCAAACGAGCAGATGAACTTCACACTGCACAAAGATATAAGCCTATGAAGAGGACAAACTAAAAGGTAGGACAGAACCCATTTTGCAAGCTAAAGCCAAACTGGCCAATCCGTCATTGCGACAAGACATCACGTCATGTCACAAACTGTTAACTCACTTTAGACTCACTTTAGCCTCCCTTTTTCCTTTCTTTTCCTTTCCATTGCACTCCCCAGATGACTAAGGCTCCCGTTTTATACTAATCTGAGCTCGGTTAACCCCAGCATTCATTAACAACACCTGGTATCGATTCTCTACCTAATGAGCCATTCATTCACACATTTGCAGATGGCAAAGTACCCAAATACTGATAAAACTAGTGCACCTATACTATTATAGGATAATATTCACAATTTGCAAAAAGTAATGTCATAAAATAAACTGGCAATAAAGCACAATGAACCTCAAGACGTCACAGTCTCTGGTAGTTACCTTTCTGAATTTATTATTATGACAAACCAACAGGTGCAAGTGCAATATGTCACAAATGCAAGCAGAGCATCCAGGAAATTATACGCTAATGAAAGCCATCTGAACTGGCTCAGCCTGCCTTTGATTGGTTTACAAATGAATACCTGAACAAAAGAGATGCTTAGAAAATAAAAATCTCAGAGGTGGGCATTTCTCAGGAAGGGATGCAAGCATTAGACAAATTCATTTCTATTTTTTTAATTATTATTCTCAATTAACAATTAAAAGAAAAACTCTCTTTTGGGAGCAGAGTGTTGGCTCATTTGGTTTGCCCATTAGCAAAACAAAGCAAAACAAAGCAAACGCAAGAGGCACCGCTACCAGCATTGTCCCCCTTCCCCCCCCCGCTTGGCCCTGCAGAGCTACACCAGAGCATGTCTGGGCTAATTAGTAACGGTCATGGGGGAGACGAGGGGTGTGTCCGTCTGGCAGCCAGCCAGAGCAGGGAGCAGCCGTGTAAAAGAAGCTCTCGATTGTGCAATGCTTCATTTTAAATAAACCTTTGGAAGAAACTACTGAGGGCGAGATGTACCACCCTGATGGCAGGGCGACTTCTGTGTCTGAGACTTACTCAAAGCTGCCTTGGTGAAATGAAAATGGTAACAGTACACCATCCCTTTAAAAGTCCAAGGAGAATTTAGGAACTGTTGCGGGGGGGGGGGGTGCATTTAAAATTATCCATATAGCCCCAGAACACACAATCATGAATAATCTGACCCCATGAATCCAGCTGACTTTAAATGCATCTTAAATTGCCTTTTATAAACTTGTAATGAAGTACTATGCTCTGGCCTAAGGTTCTAATGGAGAGATTGTTGATAATTAGCAAAAGTCTGTAGCTGGACTAGGCCATACTGTATATGTCTATGAAGCTACACAGACATTGCACTTCTCAGAGAGAACATTATACCTACATATTTAAAGCAGTAAAAAGTCCATTTTTCTCTGACTCTTTAAGGTGAAGCCTGTTCGGTGTCTTTGCTAAACAGGAACTTAATTTAACTCCACAACTGGATCGATACAAGTAACACGCACAACTCTGACAAGACCACCACAGAGTCACTAATCTGGCTCGCTTAGTCACCAACATGAGCCATTGTAAGCATCTAAAATAACGACGGTAGTAAACAGAAGTGAGTGATTAGAAACACTAGCAGCTGCGTTGCCTATATTGTGCTTTTTAAATTTCTGTTTTATTTCATTTTAAATGAGTTTGATGAATCTTTCAACAGCCTTAACAACCTGAATGAGGATTTTTACCCACTGTTGTTCCTCAGCACTGCCTGGAATCCAAAACACTTTCTGTGATAATTTGGCAATAACTGTGCGGCATATTTAAATTGTGAAATCATGAAATGGAATGTTTAACATAGATTTAAAAAACAATATTTACTAATGGATCCCTTCTTGTAACTATGTAACTGGACAAGCATTTGTCTCAACACATAAGTATATTAAGAAACTCATAAACAAAGAAAAAGTGTAGTCACATCATACTGATATAAATTAGGCAAGCTATTTTAATGGTTGTGGGTACAGCTGATGCGTCCCTTGTATTTACCTATTTGACTCTTGATTTATTCTTTTGGTAAATAAGGTTAAATAAGAACAAATAAAAACAAAGAAGGTTATAGAATTAACGTTATATCGACAGTCTGTGGCAAAGCAGTAATGCAATGCAGAGTTATACCCATTAATGATGAGTCAGTATTACAATATTATCAATCAGCAGCAGCTTAACATTATAGCCATCTCCATAGGAAAATTAGAAAGAAGACAAATCTGTCAAAAGAAAAACAACAAATAAACAAAATAAATGCCAGGTGATGTCAGTTATCCGTTTGAGCCAGAGCTAAACTTGCATCATGCATAGCAAAGTTTGCAAAAGAACAGAAACAAAGAAAATAGTAAGGAAATGAAGCCAACAGATCTGTGATGGATTTTTCTGTTGGCTCAGTACGAGACAGACAAACCTGTACTCCACCACAAAAGGATTATATGACCTGTCTGGAAATGTCAATAGGCAACATAAAGCATTACCTTCACAGAAAATTTCACAAGAAATATCTGTTTCAGTATAAGAAAAAAATCAAAAATAACTGCATACTTATTATTTTCACAGGCAGTTATGGTGAGTGAGTCATGCTTATTTTTACAATTAGACTGATGAGTCATGAGTAGAATAACGTTCATTTGTTGTAACAGACATCACTTATGGACAAAATAAGATAGATCGATAGATCGATAGATAGATAAAACTTACTTGATCGGAAAAGGTTATCTAAAAACTTCTATTTCATTTCCAGTCGAAAAAGGATACCATCCGACCAGATAACTTCTGCTGTTTTCAAAAGGAAATGCTTGAATGGACAGAGAGAAAGACAACTAAACAACATGACATGCTGACAGCTACGAGGCAAGCTGAACTGAAGTTTACCTAGACTAGAAATGAGTTACCTGCCACTGCATATTAGGGTAAATGGTGAAGGAGTGGGGAGGAGTGTAGCTCTACGTATTACGGATCTATGTCGCAGGCTGAAATCTGGTGCCTGGGAGAGTAACCATAACGCAGGTGGGCCACCAAATAAGGCCGTGACACCAGCTGATCCAGAAAGCCAGGGTGAACTTAGCTCTGACCCAAGACTTTCTTCATTTGTGCAACATTTTAGACAAAATCCTCTACTAAATAAATAAAATTCATTAAAAAAAAGTTGATTCACAGTCTCAAATTAACCATTTACAATTTTCTTCTTTTTTTAGCAACATTTCTGGGAACTTAGAAGAAGGTCACACATGGTAAGAGCCATACAGATGTGTAGTAGGGTATACTCATCAGCGCCAGCTAGAGTCCAACAGACAAACATCACTCTGGATGAGAAAAGGGATCAATAAAACGAAATGAAATGTCAGTGTGTTATCAATCATGCTGTTCTGCTGTAATGGAAACAAGGACAACGTTTCTGATTTTTATTTTTAGTTTTTGTGCTAAATAAAATTCCCAATAAAATGAGGTTTAGGTATTTCTTGGCTGTTAGTAAGCATCGTGTATCTCTCTAATAATATGAGTATATACACTTACAAAATATACAATTTTTAGAAAAAGCGTAATTTTACTTTATGACAAATGAGGAAGTTCAAGCCTGGCCCCCATTCACCCATGGGTGCTTCTCCAGGAAAACAGCAAGGCTTAGAAATGTATTTGAAATGTTTGTGTTGTAGATTATCAGGAACCTAAGAAAAATGATACTACGCTTTTCTACATCCATGCCTCCATCTACCTGTATATTTACTAAATAAAACCTGTTGCTGTAAAGCAAAGTCTGCATGACAATAATGCATTTCTGTTGATTAATTTACCAATACCACAATGAAGAAAAGATTTTGGTCCACAAACCTGCTTATTTCGAAAGACAAAATGTGGCTGGGATGAGACCTATAATTGTTTTGATGAAGTATTTAGATGACTACACCTATTAAGTGAATTTAATGGTGCTAAATTATTTTAATGATTTAAATATCTTGGTTGTTGATGGGAATGAAGATCTCTAAGAGCCTTAACAATCAAGATCTGATTGGGGACATGCATGGGCCGACCACAATGAGGTAAGGATCAAGAGGATAATGATAACACAACTCTTAATTAATTCCTGATTTTGTTGACTAATTGATTTTTAAAGACCAGCCATCCATCTTAAGAAAACATCCAGTAATCCATTTTCAGATGCCAAGACAAGGATCCCTTAAGGCAGAGTACACAACCACTTGCCCTGTATAATAATAATAATGATAATAATAATGAAGAAGAAAAAGAATTATGATGCCACACCCATTATCCTTACACTACTCAACAAAGCCATCAGAGGCTGGCCTCACCCATCTCCCCGTCATTGATAATGTATATAATAGATGACCATTAATTAGTAATACAGCAGACGCATAAACTCGTGGCTCGGCTGAGGGGTGCAGTGAAGTTCCATGTCCACGGCAACTGGAAAAAAAACACCCTCTGAATAGTGGAGGGAGACTCTCAGGACGCAGCCTGCACCTCCCCCACCCAAATTTAAGAGACAAGACAAGCAGGGGGCTTCTTTATTCCGCGTTCTGTATTTGATGGACCCTAACTGCAGTCATGTGTCACAGCACAGGTTCCGCCCTCAGGAGAAGCCTCCCACGTAAATGGCAGGACCACGGGGACATAAACACTACAACTGCTGTAATTGTTTTCCCTTTGAAACACAAATGCCAGGGAAACAGAAATTAAAATAAAAGCAAAAATCCCTAAAAGCAGCCTTGTTTGTCCCCATGCACAATGGGGACGATCCATTAGATTTATTTTAACGTCGAACAACTGTCGTGGCTTTTACACTAAAGAGGAGACAACATTCTTTTCATGTGCTTGTTCTTGCTCACATTATGGCCAGAAGAACAGTACAGCCTCTTTCCACATCCAAAAACACTTATATCAGCCAGTTACTGAAAGACATACAATAGAGATGTGCTAATGTATTAACTTATTTTCATTTTTATTAAAATAAAAAAAAACTTCCACCCAAAAATAAGCCAAAGGGGACACTATGATTAAATTATCATGTCGGCATCCCCCTGTGACTGC
The DNA here is from genome assembly GCA_015164015.2 of Brevimyrus niger. NCBI lineage: Eukaryota > Metazoa > Chordata > Actinopteri > Osteoglossiformes > Mormyridae > Brevimyrus > Brevimyrus niger. The sequence continues at coordinate 25,145,581 of JAABNY020000034.1, forward strand.
GCTGTGTCGAATCGATGATTTCCCCCATTTGGTGATATCTGCTTCACTGATTCACGTGGAACCTTCAGAATCAAAATCATCTTTATTGGCCAGTACGCTCCCACACACAGAGACTGTATGTCTGCTTGTCAGTGGCTCCCATACATACAGTAAATACAGACACAGTTAGGATAAGACGAGATAAGACAAGGCGAGACAATGGTCACATATAGTTGAAATGCTATATAAAGTATGCAGGTGTCGTTGATAACTGTGAAAAAGTGCAGGAGTACATGTCAATGCAAAAAGAATGTTAATTGATTCAAGAAGTACAATGCAATACAATAAGTAATTTACTGTCCGGCTGAGATTACCGACAGTTCTTGCATACAGAACAGCGGCAATGCTGAACACAGGTACCAACGGAGGCTTGTAATTGCTAGTTCTGCAAGGTCCTCCAGTGAATTACTGACTTGCCTGTCAGCTTGACCTTGCATGAGTCGATTGACCCCTTGGCTGGGCAGAACTGATAAACGGCGGATGGTTTTCAGATAGGAGCTTAACTGCTGCGTTCCTTTTTGCGTCCGATGGGGCTCAGAGTGTGGCAATGCTGAGCACCTTTCCCGAGGGCTCACTAAGATGCACATAATTTCATATATCATTACCAGCAATTACATAAAGCAGAGGTCCCTATAAAACACACACTACCATGTGTGCCAGCAGTTAAGAAGACTGCATGCTAGCCATGAGGAAAACTGACACCACCTAGAGGACAGTTACACAGTAATTATTTTCCCTCACATGTTGCAGTACGAACTTGATTTCAGTGTCTATTTCAGCGTCTTCAATGTCACCCAACGGGAAACACAAGGGCACTAATGGAAATATGAGGATACAAATCCCCTACATAATTTTATTTAATACTTGTTGTTGAATATTAGTAAATTCACGAAAGAGGAATTTATAGCATAAGAAATGCCTGCATGCTTTTAAAAACTCGAACCACTTTTCCAAAGACTATTATTGCAAAACATTCACATAAATCAACAAAAATCTAACACTGCAATTTGCAAATTTACTCAACACTGGCGTCAGATTTGACATTTGGCCAAAAGGCTGTGGGCTGCAATTCTGAATCAAGCATGTGCCTTGAAAAGATTGTAAATCCCCTTCGTTGCTTGTGCGGGATCCCAGACAAGCTTAATTTTAACATTGGTTCAACTGTAAATAATATGCTGTAATACCTTAAGCTGAATTAAGTATCATTATGTTCCATCAATTGCTGATATGAATAATTCTTCCCAAACTATGCTGTTTGATGCTTGCTGCATTTCAGTCAGACCAGCTGGGGGCAGTATAGCTGGGGTCACAGACCCGGACATCTGATTTCCCATACACCCTCACTACTGGCTCGAGTGTGGGCCCGGAAAGTCTCAAGGTGCCCTTGTGCATCCATATTTGCGCATTTCAGCTGTCGCGCGCTTAACGATACACGCACGAAACGATAAAAGAAAACAAGGTCTTTCTTCCCTTTGCATATTGCCCTACGCGGTACAGGCGATCACCTGCAATGAATTTTCATTTTTTTTTTTGTAGTCTAAACATTTTCAGAAACATGATAGCAGGCTGCCAGCGCTGAAGGAGAGCGTGTGCTGCGGGCACAGGGGGCACCAGCTTCTGGGTGCTGGAACATGCCGTTTTACTCTGCTGCTCGGAGTGAGAGAGTCGCTGCATGACAGACGGCTATGTGAAGGGGAAACATCTCCCCGACTTTTAGCACAGTGACTCGTCCGTCTGGATTACTTATACAGCAGATATAACAAAAATTTGACTCACCGACCTTAAATACAGTAAATCTATAGTAGCAAAATTCCCTGTTTATTTCACAGCAGGTTTGCATATTGTAAAAAGACCAGTGCAGAAAAGGTAAATAGACCACCAAATACATAACCCAAATTCCACCAGTAAAATATCCAGCTCCATAAATGAACAAAACTGCAAGACACTTTTTTTTTTTATTTAAGCAGAAATGAATGAGTATTTTGTAGGGGCAGCATGGACGTAAAAAGAGCCCAATTACTTTTTGTACCCCATAATCTTGTAGTTTGTATATGTATACCTGGGCTGCAGTGCTTTTAGCAGGATTTCCGCCTTGTCTGACATGACAGATTCCAAATTACTTAAAACAGGCTTAGCACAACAGATATGTGCTGCTTGTCAGCGGCTTAGTGAAATCGCTTTGCACAAAGAGGTATTAGCCAAAAATTTGGAAAACACAGGGACCTTCTCTAGGTCCTAACAACAATCTAAGTACTGCTGCCTTAAGAATGTTCTGTATATATATAGTTTTTTTTTTTTTTTACAGTTGGACAACCGCCTTACTGATAGGAATGAGTCGGGAAACACACAAGCCGTATATATGTATGTATGCGTGTATGTATGTGCACAGATTGCAGATGCCAGTTCGATTTTTTTTTATTCTGGCATACTCATATTTAAAAACACATATTTAAAAACAACATAATTTAAATTGAAATACTGGAATTTACAAACATGTAAATAATTCATTTACATATTCATGTGCAACTCAAGGATCAGAAATGTCAAGCTGCTGCTGTACTTTCCAAACAAGCACATACACACTCACACACGCACACACACACACACACACACACACACACACACATATATGTGTGCGTGTGTGAGTGTGCGTGTGAGTGTATAAACATATACACTACTGCTATTGACAAGCATGTGAGAGAGGGAACATGAGAGGTGGACTGACTGACAGAAGACCGACGTTCTGCTCCTTACCTGGATTATTGACATCCTGCTAGGCTGAGACTCTGTGCTGCTGCTAGCTGGACCGGTAAAGCTGCTGTGGCAGCCCACAGCGTGTCCTTGAGGAACAGTCAGGTTGCTGGCGGCGGGCTTTAGGTACATGACCTCTGACCTGGGGGAGCTCAGCGGCAGGCGTGTCTGGTAGTCAAAATACACGGGGGACGTGGCGAGGGAGGGGCTGCTCACCACGTTCATGACGTTCATTGCGTCCCTCTCCTCCACCTCGCTCTGAACCAGCATGATGTCGTTCTTATTGATCTTCTTCTTCTTGTTCTTGCCCAGCTGAGGATGAGAGTACTCTGCGATTCTGCAGTTGTAGGTCCTGATTTCTTTGTTTTCCCGCTTACATTTGATGGCGATGGTAATCATGGCTGCCAACAGCATAACGGAAATGATACTGAGAGTAACGATGAGGGGCAAAGACATGTCCCAGTTATTCTGCTCCTCGTTGATTCGAGGTTCACCTTCTGGCAGAGGTCCCGTGTAAGTCTTGATGATCAGTTTGGCCACAGCAGAAAGGGTTGGCTTTCCATGATCTACTACCTTGATTATAAGCTCCACAACTGGAGCTACCTCCTCCCACACTGGATGGATGGTCCTTACCTCCCCAGTGACTGCATCGATCTCGAACAGGTTCCTTTCATTGCCGTCCGAGATCTCGTAGGTCAGGCGACCGCTTTCCCCATAGTCATTGTCCACCGCCCTCACTGTGGTGATGATATGTCCCACCCCCACATTCCTGGGGACATGGATTTCCGCCGTGTCATTTTGCAGCAGGGGCAGGACGATGACCGGAGCATTGTCATTGACATCCAGGACACTGACTCTCACTGTGGCATTGCTCTCCAGGTGAGGAGACCCTGAATCCTTTGCCAGGACCTTAAACTCAAAATATTTTGTCTGCTCATAATTAAACGATCTTAGAGCGTATATGGCACCATTAGTGGGGTTGACAGACACATATGTGTAGATGGACACGTCACCGACGTTTGACGGTAGAATGGAGTAAGACACAGTTCCATTCTGACCAAGGTCAGGATCATGAGCTAGAACTGAACCAAGATACTCGCCCGGGATGTTATTTTCTGGCACCTGCAGCAGGTAAACTGTTTTGGTAAAACGGGGCGCATTGTCATTTTCATCTAGGATTTTCACTGTAAATGATTTGGTCGAATTTAAGGGGGGAATTCCATTGTCCCTGGCCACTATAGTCACATTGTACTCGTCCTGCACCTCCCTATCTAAAGGTCTGTCTGTTACAACGGTGTAGAAATTGTCGTAATTTTCCTCCAGCTTGAAGGGCACATTCCCAAGCACTCTGCACTGGAGCTGCCCGTGTCTCCCTGAATCTTCGTCTGTGACTCTGACCAGAGCTATGACAGTTCCTGGTGGGGAAGCCTCACTGACTGCTCCCTGCCGAACAGACACAAAGCCTATCGAAGGCCAGTTGTCGTTCCTATCAACAACCTTAACGGTCACCTTACAGTGACCTGGTATTGGATTTGGTCCCAGGTCCTTTGCTTGTACATCAATCTCTATAACTGGACTCTCCTCATAGTCTATTTCACCTTGAATTTTTATGACACCTGTTCTAGGGTCAATGGAAAATAGCTCCCTGATTCTGTCCGGTGCGTAACCACTAAAAGAATAGACTATCTGCCCATTGCTGCCTTCGTCTGGGTCCGTTGCATTTAAATCTATCAACACTTTCCCAGGGGGTGAATTTTCAGGAATCTCTACCACGTAGGATGGCTGCTCAAACACAGGACTGTTGTCATTGGAGTCGATAACCTTGACATTAATTTGCATTGTCCCAGATCTTGGATATTCCCCTCCATCAGTTGCTGTCAGTATGAGTGTATGATGGCTCCGCTCCTCCCTGTCTAAAGGTCTCTGAATAACTAACTCTGGAAATTTAGTGCCATCTCCTCTCGATTTCACATCCAGAGAAAACAAGTTGTAATCGTCCCGCGTGATCTGGTATGTTTTTAAGCCGTTCTCCCCGGAGTCTGGGTCGTGAGCGCTTGTTAACGGGAAACGGGTGCCTGGAGCCGCGTTCTCCGCTATGTCGATGTCGATCTGATCAGACGGGAAGCTCGGCGAGTTGTCGTTTATGTCCTGTATTTCCACTTTAATCATGCAGATCTCCTTGTCGTTGGCAAACACTTCCAGAGAGAGCTGGCACTTGGGGTTCCGCCTACACATGGTTTCTCGATCAATCCTCTGTTTGGTGTACAGCAGTCCGCTTTCGGGATCCACATCAATAAGATGAGGGGCTGAATTCTCCAACACCCTGAAGTTGGACTTCTTTCCCCTCTCACCGGGTCCAATTTGAGCATCTTTGGCAATGTTTCCTATTACGGTTCCCGGTCCCTGTTCCTCGGGAACCGAATAATTCAAGTTCTTCAATGTCAGGGCTTGAGCCCATAACAACAGGAAAAACGGCACAGAGAGATGCATCCCTTGTACTTCAGCGCTTGTATTTTTCTATGCCTTTTCACGGTTTCGACCTGTTGATTAGCTCCGTGAGCTGACAGTTTCTACATCTAACTGCCATCAAACGGGGCATTCCGCTCATAATTAAACACAATTTACTTAAAATATGTCTTTTTGCATTCAATTCATTTTCCAGAACTATTTCAATTAAAGGCGGGGGTGATGTGTGTCCAATTTAAATTCAACTGAACGCCTTTTCTCATCGGAAGCTTAGCCGAAATCCGACTTTCACAAAATGAAATTATTGTAGCGCTCGTCTGAAATAAACAGAAACATAACATGATTCAATTAGTACAACAAAGCAAAGCGGTAGGATTACTATAGCAGGCTCGTATTTGACACTTGTGAAATTGAATAAATCTGCCTTTTTGCTTATATACAGAAAGGGGAAAAAACTATTGCTCCCAGTAGTATGCATTATTATTTTTTTTTTCTTTCAAAAGGATCACAGGCATCATGTTTTTTAAACCATATGGCACAGGAAAGAAAAATCATTAATGGCAATGCATACTAATGCGTATTTGTTAATATAAAGTGCACGTCCGGGACTGGATGTCGTTTTTGAAAAGAACACGATATATGTTTAGCAAAAAAAAATAATTTTTGGAGATGCTTAATATACGATGGACGCTAAACTGTAATAATATTCAGCCGTCTTAGAGACATGTGACGATTACAAATGTCTTCCAATACAAACACCAAAAGAATTTAATTGCCAAATAGCAACTCAATGTTAATATTACATCATTATAATGTAATTTTAGAAAACGCTTAAGCATATTTTTTCTTAAATATTCAACAGTCAGTTCCACAAATAAAAATACTCAATAAGAAACACAGACACACACACACACAACAGAAAAGAAAGATTTTACAAGCTGTTGCATTCACTGACAACTTATCCACAAATACAATAATCAGTACGATTTCTTCAGTGATTTAGGCGATGTCTTACCTTAAGACATAAATTCCTGATCAGTTATTTGTGTCCTTTATTCCTTGATCGGAGTCGCAGAGCCACAAGCTGTGAAATATTATATCGCGTATACAAGTAGGACAGAAAGTATGCCTGCAATATCAATGAGTCGGGTCCTGCCGGGTCCTTTCCGTGTGATTATAAAGAAACGCGTTTTCCCAGTTCACGGATCACATCACTCCCCTGCCAGTCATCTCTGAGATGTTTAATCCATGTGGGATATATACATGTGTATTCCGACTGGACTTTTATGGTGTGATCAAACACCTCGCATGCTGCACTGATGCAGGGTAAAACACCTCTGTGATGCCATTGCCCTTGCGCTGAATAAGTCCAGCGTTTACGAGAATAGGACAAAGTGAAAGATCCGATCTGTACTTTCTCTTAAAAAAAAGAAAAACCTCGTGTCATCGAACAGTATATGGAATTTCTCCCGAAATCAACAGCTGAGGACCTTGAAGTAGCAGTTTCACATGCACACGTACCTAAGCCTTCCTCTCTGTGCTTCTCACTGACAAACTCCGTTCACCTCAGAGTGCATTTAACATTATTACTGATCTGCTCCCAGCCTGTCATAGGAGCGGGGACCAACCCCGCCTTCGAGTATCTTCCAATAAGCGTAGCAGCTTTCCCTCGAGGGCGGGACCTACGACTCGCTTAGTTTTGTACGTGATTTGGCAAGTTATTCCAGATACCGGTCACTTAAGATGAATACGTGTGTGTATCCTATTGATTGAAAACCGCAGCGGATTTATAGATAAATTTATTTTGTCTGTACATTTTTTCACTGTTCACAGGCTTGGTCAAATGTGTTTAAATGTTTTAAAGCGTGGACGTTTCAGCCATTGGCTGCATTTAACGTAAGATTTCCTATAGGCTATCTAACTGACAATCGTATATAGTACAAATATGCCAAAAATACATTCAATATATTGTAATTATATAATCTTTGTAGGCTATAGCGGTTTCTTTCGGAACTCGAATTTCAAAATAACGAAAAATTGCTTTATAGATCGCTATCAATCATAAATGAATTATTAATCGTGAGATTAAAAAGTTTTTGTCGATCTGAGAATAGGCAAAATATGCGACATTCAGAACAAACAAGATAGGACGGCGGACGAGAAGTGGGCTGGAGCGAAATATGCGTGCGGCGGCAAAGGAAGATCCTGCTCACTGTCCGGATTTAATTATATTCAATTTTACGAGAAGTGGAGAAAGCTAGACTTCCCAAGGAGATCCGAAGCAACAGATACATGTGAATCAAAACCACTATTAGCGGTATTCAATGTACACGCACTGCTAATAGCGTTATTTACCTTTGATGATGTAGTTAAGCTATTCTTTTATAGTACAATGTAAAAATGCGTTCGAAAAACTGCATTGACAGTAGCTGTGATAATGCAAAGGTAAAGTTTTTGTTTTATGAACACACTTCTAAATAAAGATATGCACATTTGGTATTTTGATAACCACTATATATTTGAAATGCTGACATAATCTACAATATCCAAAATGTGTAGAAAGTACTGTTATTTACTGATAGTTTCTTATTAATTGGGCCATTTGCTCCCAGTGGGGGGCCTTGCACGTGGTTTTAGGAACTGTTGTGATGGCAGGCAAAGAGCAGCCACAAAGCTCCTCGTGGATCAGCCACCTTCACAATGCCAGATATCTCATTATGAAAAAAGGACAAAGTCACTTTTGAAAAAACTTCTCTTTCATTACCCCATGGATGTGATGTCACTCAGCAAATGCCAGTGAATTATGCCCATGGGATGGCACTTTATTTCATTTTCAAGCCCTAATCAGATGCCTCTAATCAAAACTTATGGCTTATAGTTCAGTTGTTTGTAAAGCTGCACATTTTTGCTGAAGAACATCACGGATCAGTGCTTCTCAGAAACATTCAACACTGGGAAAGAACCCACCTCACTATTTCCTTTCAGAGAAAAGCATCACAGGGCTGTCCACTCGAAGGCCTCTGGCGATGCGGATTCTGGCGATACTGATTTTGGTGATGCGGATTTTGGTGATGAGGATTCTGGTGATGCAGATTCTGGTGATGCAGATTCTGGCGATACTGATTTTGGTGATGCGGATTCTGGTGATGCAGATTCTGGTGATGCAGATTCTGGCGATACTGATTTTGGTGATGCGGATTCTGATGATGCGGATTCTGGCCGGCGCTCCATGTCGTCCACCCGAAGGCCTTCGGCGAGTGCAGATTCTCGCCTCCCCCTGCTGGACTTTGGGGTTATCGGGCATCAAACGACAAGTCTCCTGCACTGAGGAACATTTGAGAGTCGAGTGAAGCAAGGCGAGGTGAGGCGTTAAAGGCCCCAGCTCTGGACGTGGTGGCTAGAAGCATTCTGATAGTCACGCTGAGGACCAATGCAATAGTTTGCTGACAATGGGAGCTGCAGTTTAAGTCTTTTTCCAAACATCCTCCATACTGTGCCATCACTGTGAGATGGAGGTTGGTTTTGCAAGGCAGTACCATTAAACACACTGATGCTGGTGGATGAGTGATGAGTGTTCCACAAGATGCAGGAAGGATGACGTTCCTCAAAAAGTTTGATAGTTATATGGGGGCATTGTTCACCTGAAACATGGAAATAAACTACCCAACAATAGCAATCCCAGTTAAGTTACACAATTTACAGAAATCCTTACAAGATAAACTTTAATGGCAAAAGTACAATATCTAGTAATGTTTCACATGATGTTCTTCAGATCTTTCTTTCAAATTTGCATCATTACTCTGATAAAGTATGTGGAAGAGGTAGGTACCAAGCTAGCATTGTGCTGAAAGTTCTTAATCTCTCTTTTTATGGTTTAATATATAATACGCCGTAGAATTTCTGCTGTGCAAGAAATATTCAGTATTGTCTATGTGATGTTGCTCTTCTTTATTAAAAATCAAATATGTCCCTTCAAAATGTTATATTTCCTTGAACAGATACACAAACTGACAGATTTTAGCTTTCTTATGCATTGTAATTAGATTAAGTACTTACTTTTTTATTGCTCTGAGGTTTAATTAACGTTGCAACAACCCTACTTTTGATGACTGGAAAATAATCATCATTACCTCCAATGCATGCGATGTGGTAAACTCAATTTTTGCCCCAATTTCTGCTGATAAAATGAATCCTATTAGGCAAACAGAAATGATATAGCCAGTTTCGACGACAGAGTTTGCAACCCTCAAGCTCCTGCTGAACACAGACCCGGGAAGCGAGGCCCTTCAGCTGGCGGTGTAGCAGACGGGTCTGCTCTGCTCTGGGTCTGCGCTGCTTTGGGCCTGCGCTGCTTTGGGCCTGCGCTGCTTTGGGCCTGCGCTGGCGCTTGGTATGCACCGACCGTCGCTCTTCTCTGCAGGGCCTTTGTCGTATCATTGCCAGCTGATTTCTGTAATATCGCCCGTTTGAAGTACTTCAGTCGCCGATGTGGTATGATTATCCTGCAGACGAATTTGTTTGATACCAGGATGCTATTAACTGGTTTCTGCAGCCTTGGAGCAGATGTGTCCGTGACCTTATGAAATTTTACTCTGTTTCTTCACTATGCGCTTTTAGAATTGAACACAATGTGCTGCATTGCTTTCCGTGCGGAAATGTTGATTCATGTTTGTCTTAGGTAAAATGTTTGTTTTCAAATGTTTTAGTTTTTCATTATAATATGTTATGGAATCCAATACTGCAACTTAAAAAAAAGAAAAACCCTTATCCGGTCAGTGTATTGACCTGATTTAGCTGTGTTTTATCATTAATAATGTATTATGACCTTATATACAATTCAGGGATCTAATGACAAGTAAGGTAATACCAATGACTTCTCAAAGCATGTCATTCATTCTACTGTTTTACAAAAGGGACTTTCATTGGTGTAGTTTACATATACTCAATAGTTTTACAATACCACAAGCATAATGCCTGTATCCATGCTGTAAAGTAGTGATTCTAGAACCCTTGTGAGGCCGCTGTTCATTCTGGGGCTTGGGGTCAGGTGACTGCACAGCTTTGGATCGTGTGTCTCCATCTGGCCCTTTCTGGTTGTCTATAATAAGCTGGTGTTTCTAGCTCCAGATATTTCTGTCTGTCCAGTGTCACTCTTGCTGCTGGCCTCCAAGGTCCTAAGACAGGGTTCTTCAAATCTGGACCTCGATTCCAAATCCAGGCCTTGTTTTCAGTTCTCCCAGGTAGTTATATTAATAATTACTGATTCTGATTGGTCAGAGGCTTCACACCTGACTTACAGGTAAAGGAAGGCTCGAAAACCAGCAGTGATCGGATCTCGAGGACCTTGATTTGAATAACCCTGTCCTAGTAGGTGCAGCATAGAGAATTATGTTTTTTTATTCCCTTTTTTACTGAGTAGGTCATCTCCCACTTGAGTAGCCCATACTCAATTCTGCCCATATCTCACCCTGTCCATACCCCCCCTTGCCCATATCTCACCCTGTCCATACCCTGCCTTGCCCATATGTCACCCTCTCCATACCCCGCCTTGCCCATATTCCACCCTGTCCATACCCCGCCTTGCCCATATGTCACCCTGTCCGTACCCCGCCTTGCCCATATCTCATCTTGCCGATATCTCATCCTGCCCATATCACACTCTGTCCATATCCCATCCTACTCATACCCCACCCTGTCCATATCACACTCTGCCCATATACCACCCTGTCCATATCCCATCCTACTCATACCCCACCCTGTCCATATCACACTCTGCCCATATACCACCCTGTCCATATCCC
>JAABNY020000034.1:25181878-25192244 GCA_015164015.2 Brevimyrus niger
GGGGGCGAGACGTCGCTGAAAGATGGAACGAGGGTGGTAGGGGTGGGTGGGGGGGGGGCGGGGGGGGGGGGGCGGGTGCAACCAACCATGATAAAATGAAATTGACATCTCAGATGATGTAGCTTTTTAATCTATATCCATTCATTTTTCATAATCCCTTATGCAGTGCAGGGTCTCAGGGACCGTGCCGTCTGCCTCAGGAAGCACAGGGCCTTAGGCAGGGGACACCCTGCACAAAGACGTTAGCCCATTGCAAGCCTAGCACTCAGACATTATGAACATTTATGTTCAACCATTCACTGAAATGGCATTTTTCTGGATGGTGTGCAGAATTGTCACTGGAGCAAACCTATACTGCCACTTCACACACAACCTAAGGTAGAACACACAAACTTTACACCCTACTTCAGGTAGAACATACAAACATCACACACAACCTCAGTTTGAACACACAAACTTCACACCCTACTTCAGGTAGAACATACAAACATCACACACAACCTCAGGTAGAACACACAAACTTTACACCCTACTTCAGGTAGAACATACAAACATCACACACAACCTCAGTTTGAACACACAAACTTTACACCCTACTTCAGGTAGAACATACAAACATCACACACAACCTCAGGTAGTACACACAAGCTTTGCACCCTACCTCAGGTAGAACAAGCAATCTTCACACACAACCTCATGTTGAATATACAAACATCACACCCTACCTCAGGTAGAACATATAAACTTCACACACAACCTCAGGTAAACACTGAAATCAAAGTGGCGTGTAATATTAAATCGTTGTAAAATATACCTCGAAAAAATAAGAGTCACCTGTACAGTAGTGTGAGGGTGTGACCACTTCAGTGTGTCACCTATTGTTCTTAATCACCTGTGTCCTTAAATAAAGACACAGCCAAGATAAGTTATCATGGTACTTATGCATGCAACTTTTTTATTATTAGATTTTGAATTAGTTCAGACCCAGTCACATACCGGTGCCCTGAACAGGTATTCTACTAATGCTTATGTATATATACTGTACATTCCCTCAGTGCTTTAGCCCAAATCCTCCCCTTGGCCATCACCAGAGTAAGTGGCTGCATGATTGCGTGGATGGATAGATGATGAATTTATTTTGAATAAGATGCAATTTGCACACTCTCTCACATTTCTCAGAATCATGAAATGGAGAGCTTTGAGGCACTCAGGTCATGATGATTTCATCCGAAGTTCACCTGACCTGTGCATTGCCATTTTGGTACTTCTGAATGCAATCTCTATGGGCTGTACAGAGGAAAGTCAAGATGGACAATAACTCCAAACCATATCTGAGGTCCTGATTTAACTCTTACGCTCCTTAGTAAACTACCAGTTTTAAAACATTCCACTTTTTAAAACTTTCAATCAAAAATTAAATGTCTAATCTTGACTAAGTAGATGCAAATCTTAACCACGCTGTTGCTGAATATCTTCCTGCTCAGAATGAGGGAAAATATACAGGGAAAGAAAAAATAATAAGGACAATAATAATGGGTCTACTTGAGAGGCCGAGTCTGTTGTTTACGGCGGAGGTCAATTAAGTAGCACAGCTGCTGATTTGTAAAACTCTGAGTGGCAGGCCTGACCTTTATGACTGGGCAAGTTTGTGAATTCCATGCAGGAATTAAAAAAAAAATTATGCACACGTATTTTATTCCATGCCTGTGTTTGTCAGTGTAGGTGCATCACTGAGATAACAATAAGTAATAATAACATATAAAATAACAATAATACCAATAACAATAACTATGCACATACAGCGATCAAGATGGCGATATTTCGGATTTCAGCTCTAAGCACAGACAACACCACCCCTACTATACAGCCTCACTGAGGGTGAGAGACATGAGCTTATCTGAGAGGTTACATCAGACACTCTCTACTGTCATTCGCATTTCTACCATTAAACTGTCAGTCCATCCCAATTCCTGGATTAAAACAACCTATCTGGGAGGAAAGAGAGCAAGAAAAGAGAGAAAGAACATGATTGCCATCCTACTGTTTGTCATATTCAGACCTATTTTCGGTAAAAATAAGGATTTCCATGTTTCCTGAGCAACTCCTGTGTTTCCATAGCAGCGCCTGTATACAGAGTCATTTTCTGAAAGGTGCAGCATCCTATCTGTCAGTGTGCCCAGGAAGCTCGAGCATTCATTCCATGCTGGTATAAGGTTCATTCAGAAAAATCAGCCAGATTTCATACATGGAGAAGTCACATGCAGACATGACATGCAAACCGGAGTTTAAGCTGAACTTTTATAGGAAAGAAAATCTGTTTTAAAAAAAAATAATAGTACAGATTTGAAAATGAAAGTTATTTATGTCCACACACATACACACATGCACACATTCATTCATTCACATGTCGGAGCATTTATTTTAGACACCAGAGGTTTACGGTTTTATATTTTAAATCATGAAGGCAGCATTACCGTGTGAGATAGACGTATCGAAGATAACATCAAGGTCATCTTTAGACTATCAATAAGTGTGTCTTTATGTTAAAAAAACAAGATTAGTTGATTAGGAAATATTTGCCCAATGTTGGGCATTTTACCTATAATATTAAAGAAAATATAAAACTATTAATGTATTTTTTTTAAATAATCAATTGGTCCATCCACCCATCCAAACTCTTTATCCATCAGAGAGCTTTGCTGACAATGGAGTTTATCACAGGACTCACACATTGGATGTAATACTATTACATCACAGCACATTTTCAAAGAATATGAGATTTATTTTTATTGTAATTATATTTTTAGTATGGGATATTGGTTTATGTTCTGTATTAGAACATAATTCTTGCCAAATGTCCATGTTAAACATATTCATCTTTCCTGTTTGCAAGAAACAATTACATAGTAAACTAAATATAAGAAATGGATTATAAAACGCAAACACACACTAACACACACACACAGACTCAGAAAACCCACGGTGAGCAATCAATGAAAAATACTTTTAACCCACTTGACATGGAAGGAAGCCAAAATGGCCTGGATGCTAATGGTTGACCATGTGCTCGGCAGGGCCTGCACTGGACTCCAGCATTCACAGAGAGTGTCAGTAATGAGGCAGCAACCCGCAGCGCACTGCTAAATCAACACAGGCCTGTGACTCGACTTGTGTTCCCACCACTCCATGAGAAAACACTCAGATTGATCAAGAAAACAAAGGCCATGGTTCAGCAGGGCCCTGGAAACCTGAACGGAGGTAAACAGCAGAAGCTTCCTTTGTTGTCACACACAGATTGATGAAGATGTGCTATTTAATGGCATTTAATGGGCACACAAGTGTTTCTGAGTGACAGCGCTCTGAGGGACCTCATCGTGTTTAATTGGCACCCTATGTCTCCTGTTCTGGGATGGGGTCCAGGTCACCTTCCAGCCTAAATTGGGTAGGTGGAGACATGGTGAAGCCCTAACAGTCGCTTGAAGTCATACCATTTAAAGGCAGAAGGCTTCCATTCCTCCCAAAAGACGATACTAAAGTAGAGAAAGCTCTATACTTAGAAAGCCACAAACACACACCAAACACATATATTATCATATAATAATTAGTCATTTTTATATATATCAAGCAGATTATCATTCAGTTCCTAAACATAATCTCTGGTTTTCTGTATTTGGTTCACTTCATGCTGAAGTCCTTATTATTTTGCCTCCCTTTTCTGTGATGTGGCTCAGTGATGCACAATGCGTCTGCCACAGAGAACTGACCCCATTGAATGAGCCATAAGTGAAAATTCTAAATGTGCACTATATAATTTATTGGGTCGTGTATAATAATGTATATACCCTTACCTGGGTATGACGTTAAACTGCATCCGGCCCTGCAAAGTGGTCTTCAACTTGCAGGGAAATATTTTTTGGGCACTCCAGCCACCGTAAAACAACTCACAACTGCTCAATGAGAACCAGTACAATACTCATCTGGTCTCTTCCAAAGTAGCTCTGCTGCAGCTGCCCGCAGGATGGCTGCACGCACCATGAAGAGGATGGAGGAAAGCCTTCAAGAGCCGCATTCCCGAATGAGTCGATACTGTCGGAGAGCTAATAGGGTCAGGCCTGTTGGGGATCGGGGCTGGTGTGGTGCTGAGGCGTCACCTGCTGCATAGCGGCACTTGGGTCCCAGTTTGAGGCGACCCATCCTGGTGGGCGTGTGGAACGTCTTGTCTCTCAGGCAAGATGACCATCTTCCTCTGCTGTCGGGGGAGCTTCGTAAATGCCACGTTTTGGTGGCAGATCTCTGTAGGTGGGTACACCTACTTTTGGTCTGGTCGGTCTAATGGCTGCCATACTCAGGGAGTAACTGTTGCTGTAGCGGATCGACTCCTTCTTATGGTGTCTGATGTCACTCCTCTCGACGAACGTATTATAAGACTCAGGTTAAGGCGCTCCTTGGGTGTTTTCTCTGTTGTCTTAGTGTATGCTCTGACCATAGTGAGTGATGTCTTGTTGTGGGAGACATTTTACTCACAACTTTGCTCAGTGGTTGAAGGGTTCCCATGAGGTGACACTCCTCTGGTCATAGGTGACTTCAGTGAGACCACTGGCACTGACAGGGCTGGCTACAAAGATTGTGTCGATCCCCATGGGTCTGGAGAACATGGTGAAAGTGGCTCCATGTTCCTTGACTTTGCTGGATCCTGGTTCTAATGCCCTAAGCCATATCATTGGACTTGGTACTCCAATACTCGAATACTGGCGAAGGAGATTGATCATGTCCTTTTGGGCAGATGCTGGAGGCTTCTGCAGAAATGCCCAGTTTGTGAATTCTGACCACAGACTTGTTGTTGCTACTCTGACGATTCAGCTTAGATCCAGTAGATTCACCTACTAGGAAAAGGAGGCTGGACTTAGCCAGACTCCAAGATCAAGCTGTTTCTGATGAGTTTCGCATGCAATTTGTGTGAAGAACTTGCAGACTTGGGTGCAACTGCTGACTCTAATGTGAAGTGGGAGACCTTTCGTGATAAGACCCTAAAGGTTGCTGAGGGTTGTGTTGGTGTTTCCTCTCGCAAGGCACCCTGGATTTCATCGAGAGGAGTTGCAGTGCACAACATGGTGGCAATTCCAATCTGTACCGGGAACTGAGAAGGATGGCTATGAGGGGTCTGAGGGCAGATAAGGAGGCATTTTTTAGATGCATCTGTGAGCAGGTGACACACCATCTGTGGTGTAGTGACCCATGTCTTGCTTACAGAGGAATCAAAGCATTATGCACATCTGAATCTTTTCATTGGAGACTTGCAGTCA
Organism: Brevimyrus niger; assembly: GCA_015164015.2. Classification (NCBI taxonomy): domain Eukaryota; kingdom Metazoa; phylum Chordata; class Actinopteri; order Osteoglossiformes; family Mormyridae; genus Brevimyrus; species Brevimyrus niger. Next base: position 25,187,182 of record JAABNY020000034.1, read on the forward strand.
GGGCGAGTGATGAAACAGTTCTTACAGATGACACGGCAGTTGCGACCCACTGGACCGGCTACTTTGAAAAGTCGTTTAAAGCTGACCCTCCAGCTAGGATGTTGGACATCTCTGGGTCCACGGTTCTCAAAGCTGAATATAGGTCAGCTGTGAACCACCCAATCCTACTGAGATTGCATGGGTGGTGAATCAGCAAGGGGCAGGGAAGGCCGCAGGGATCTGTGTTATCTTGGGTGAACTTCTCCAGGCTGGTGGCCAGGCTCTCGAGGCTGTACTCCTGGTATTGCAGGCTTTGCTTTAATTTGAGACTCAGGCATCATCCCAGCTGACTGGAAAACAGGACTTGTAGTCCCTATCTGGAAAGGGAAGGGTGATCGCCTGGATTGCAGCAACTACAGCGGGATAAAATTGCCTTCATTGCCAGGTAATGTCCTTGCTAGGGTCATTCCAAACAGGATCAGTGAATGCTTGCTTGTCTATCAGTGACCGGAGCACTCTGGTTTGTACGCCTAAGAAGTCTACCATTGACTATATCCTTGCACTGAAGATTCTCATTGAGCACAGGCGTGAATATCAGCAAAGGTTCTTTTCAACCTTTGTTGATTTTCGAAAAGCGTTCAACTCAGTTGATCGAATTGCCCTGTAGGACATCCTAAGATTTTATGGGATCCCCCCGAATTTACTGGACATCATCGCCAGCTATTACACTGGTACTGTGAGGGCTGTGCAGAGTGGAGGTAGAACCTCTGCGTTCTTCCCGGATGATTCTGGGGTTTGCCAGGGGTGTGTTCTTACTTCTACTCTGTTCAATGTTTGTATGGACTTTGTGTTGGATGGGGCTGTGGGGTTCAGCAGCTGTGGGACATCCATTAGTGAAGAAAGATTTACTTTTTGTCAAAAATGCTATGATTTTAGCCAAGTCAATAGAGGGTCTGATCAGGGGTCTCGAGACACTGAGCAAGGAGTCTGAGTGTCTTGGATTGCGGGTGTCCTGGATAAAGACTAAGATCCAGGTATTTAATGACTTCTTGGGCGCAGCCATGAATAGTCATCAGGTCTGTCTGCGGGGAGAATGTTCATTTTGTCGAGAGATTTACCCAACTTGACAGCAATATTCATGTCTCTGGTGACTTTTCCTATGAAGTCAGCAGATGGATTAGAAGAGTATGGTGGTCATCGAAAAGAGGTGTGTGGCATTCCCAACATCTTTGTAAGAGGACATACATCCAAGTCTTTAGAGTCCTGGTGCTCCTTGTCTTGCTGTATGGCTGTGGGACATGGATGCTATCCGGTGTCCTAAGATGAAGACTGGTACTGTGTCTCTTCAGAGAATCCTTGGATACCACTTATTTGACTTTGCGTCGCACAAGCGGTTGCTAGATGACTCATGGAGCAGCTGTTGCCAAATGATGCATATTGCCTGCATTGTGCGGGAGCGTCAGTTATGGTACTACAGCCATGTGGCGCATTTCCTTGAGGGTGATCTGACTTGCAGGATCCCCATTGCTGAGGACCGGAGTGGCTGGACCAGGCCAAGGGGATGTTCATGTAACACCTGGCTGCAGCAGATGGATGGCCATTTCAGAGGGTGGATCACTGGCCGGGATCTCGAGGAGTTTCGCTGTGTGGTGGGTGTGGCATCAGTGCATGCTCCCCAGCCTGACCTGACATCAGGTCTGACACTCCAAATGCTGCCTTTCTCAGGTTTCCTCCAAAACACAATGCTTACAAGAATTTAACAATTAAAAAGAGACTGATATTTATGCTGTTTATGTCTATGTTTTTGCAGTACCAATTCTTCCAGTTCTGTTGTGCAACATACAGCCTTGGAAAAAATTAATAGACAACAGCTCAATAGACTTGAATGTCACTTCCACCTTTTACCTGACTGGTATTAGATTGTTCCCAGTGTCTCCTCACGTTGTACTGCTGTCTTTAAACCTGGAAGCAACTTGATGCTCAGTGTAGCCTTCTGCTAACAGAATTAAAATTAAAGCAGAATTTAAACATGCAGATTTGTTTTAAAATGTAGAGTGCTCTCTTAATCTCTTAATGTCTGATACATCCCTGCTTTAGAAAACATCCAAATGAATAAATATGAAAGCTGCTCATTCTGCTAGTGGAGTGTCCTTTCCTTGACTTTCTGGGATTTGGGTTTAGCGAAAACTGAACGGATAAAGGATACAATCTAATCAAAAAATAAAAAAGGCAAATTCTAAAGCCAGGAATGAATACTCAAGAATCATTACTCCCTGTTTCTATGACCAGTAATGAGTAAAGCATTCCTGTCTCCCTAATAGATGTATTCTGTTTTTCAGGGTTAAGTATCTCCTGAGCTGGTATGCACTACTCTGGGCAAACTGTTTGTATTTTCATGCTTGTAGGACTTGACAGTCTGACAAAAAAAAACTAAACATTTTTTATTCTAGTATTTTACTGAATTTATGAACCAACAGCAGGTATTTGCATATAAATCTTCCCAACACACCTGGAAAAAGCAACTAATAAATTAAACATTTAAAAGATGTCCTTACCATGAAGTTCCAGATTTTCTTTGACAAAGAATGCAAGCTTGACCCTTGTTCTATTATTCTGACATTTAAGTAATGGATTTTTGAACTTGGCAGAATTAATGGAAACATAATCAGTTTACCCAAGAAGAAAAATAAAATCTTTCATAATAATATTGCATCAGACACTTACACTACCACTGCCGAGCATAAGAAATTAGTTTCACTCTGCTTAGAACACTGTGCTACTCCATAATCTACATTCTTTTGTGATTGGAATCTAAGAAATTGCTCATGTCAGAATTTAATAGCTGCTTTGTTATTTATTTAAGGTAATTACAATTGTGCATGCAATAACAGTCTCCCAGCAACCTTTACTCGTGCTGAACAATACACAATAGACAGAGGCTTGTCATTAGCAATTCATCTAATTGGATTTCTGATTTTCAATTTATTGACTAATCTATTTTTTAAATGTCTTCTATTATTGTGGAGCTTTCAAGGCTGTGGAGAATGTCCCATTTCAAAGAGACAGGCAGACACAGCTGTCATGTTACCCTACAGTTGTCCCTTAGCAGGCCTCTGATTGAGAGCGAACTGAACAGCTCTGACAGCCACCTCTAGGGCACACCCCCCAAATCAGACCAGGGGGACCGTGCTCTGTTTGCCACGGTGAGCATGCCTCCGATGATTAAGTATGATTAGATTCTAAACTCAACATGCCTTCTGCATATTGTGCTGTCGATGGTCTGACAGTTCTGTCCTGGACCTGAGTTTACATACTTATTCTCCTCGAACAAACAGCTGTCCCAGTGGCGGTGGCTAAGAGGTTGCTACTCTGTTCATTATTCCAGCAAAAATACCCAGAAAAACACCATTTCAGACATTGTTATATTCCATGTTTTATACCTTAAAATAAACCAGAAGGAGTTTTGTTTTGTACCACAGATTTTATTAAATTGTTCTTGATTTCTCACAACACAGTTTCAGCACGCTGCTTTCCATTATTAAGTGCACAATACAAAGTGCATTTTCATTTATAGAATAATGTCCTACAGAGCCATGTCAGTCAAATAAGAATAAATAGACTTCTTTTCTATTGATCCTATTTTGTTAAAAAATCACTACATGGACTAGATAAAATAAAAACAACATTAAACGGTGCTCTTGAAGGCCCATCTAGTGATGTCATATATAAATGTATGGATGTCCATACATCCATTTTCAATAAGCACACTTGTTTTTCTTTAATCTTGGGGGGAAAAACGATGCATGGAGCATACTCCCTGGTTTAAATAAAAGTTATGCTGGAAGGAAAGCAGTAAAAAAGAACATATTATTTCACCCCAACACATAGCTACCCATTACTCTGTAACTTTATAATTTACGTAGAATATGGTAGCGGCTATTTTCAGTTACGGAATGTAGACATTAATCATCTTGAATATCCACTGGTATGAGCTTAGTTCCGAGTGATTTCTGTATTTTTTAATTTGCATCTTCACCTGCATATGTAGTTGCTGCTGTTAAATCACAAAATTTTCTAACTGAACATACAGGTTCCTGCACTGAACACTAACTACAACAGAACGTCTTTAATTATGCAAATCACAGATGGCTTCACTCAGTCCCTGGATTAAGAACATCCGACTTATGGACGGTTCATACTTAAAACGTATTGCCATGAAGCCAATCATTTAAAAACATTAAAAGCATTTCATCTTTGTAATAACAAGTGTATAAACCACTTTGTGATGTCAAGGAAGCATTGTGTTTCTTAAGCGGTTTGACAGCTCAGGGATTCATTACAGTACTGTATGATTTTATTGTTATTGTAAATTGTTGTAAATTGTTATTATGCACTGTATTACTATTTTTCCAACTGTGCTGAGATCCTCTTGGCCTGCCTCTTTGCTTGCCTCTTGGCCTGCCTCTTTGCTTGTCTCTTGGCCTGCCTCTTTGCTTGTCTCTTGGCCTGCCTCTTTGCTTGCCTCTTGGCCTGCCTCTTTGCTTGCCTCTTGGCCTGCCTCGCCAGCTCTCAACATGCAAATGCTCTCTGTCGATATGGTGCATGACTTGTATTCATTTATTCATTCATTGTTTTTTTTTAGAAATATCTCATCCTGCACTTTTTCTAACAATTGACCACCTCCACCTTCTCTCTCTATCTGCTTATTACACCAGCTCCACCTCCTCTCGCCGCCCACTTATTTGACCACCTCCACCTTCTCTCTCCATCTGGTTATTACTCTAGCTCCACATCCTCTCCCTGTCCTCTTATTACACCACCTCTCCCTCCTCTCTCCATATGCTTATTATACCAGCTATACCTCCTTTCCCTGTCCTCTTATTACACCACCTCTACCTCCTTTCTCCATCCGCTTCTTATACCAGATACACCTCCTCTCCCCATCCTCTTATTACACCACCTCTACCTCCTCTCTCTATCCGCTTCTTATACCAGCTACACCTCCTTTCCCTGTCCTCTTATTACACCACCTCTACCTCCTCTCTCCATATGCTTATTATACCAGCTATACCTCCTTTCCCTGT
>JAABNY020000034.1:25210390-25235710 GCA_015164015.2 Brevimyrus niger
GACCAAGTGGGACCAATATAAAGATTTTAATATCGGAACAACAACTCAAACCTTATATTCCATATTTAATTGTGTGTTAATTAATCATAAATTAATACACAATCAATTCCCCTGAACATCGGTGGAAAACCACTTCCATTTGAGCTGTTAAATTCCTACAGAAAATATCAATAGTGTCTTATAGATGACAGCTTCATTGGAGCTTATGAAATATTATGATCAACACTATAATGCCTTATGACTGCCAATAGAAGATGACATAATGATTTATTAATTCTTATACCAACCATTATAATGCATTTTGAAGGTACAATTAAAGTGTTAACAATGGTTCCATTCAGACAAACATCCATATTAAAGTGCCTTAGTACCAAATGTGTTCGACTGGTGTAGCACCATCAGGACCACGCTGAAAACTCCACTATTTCTCAATGCCGCATGATTCAAACCAGATGGGGGAGCCACCAGAAGCACCAGGGTGCTGCCTTTCCAGGCAGCCCAGCCAAGCCTTGACGGGCCTGCCGTGGCCCGGCGTGTGGAGGGAGCCGAGATCTCCGCAGGAAGTACAGGTGCATGTATGTGTAAGGCAAGCCTCCCCTTTACTCTTCCAAAAACGTCCTCCAGCGACAATAAACAGGAACCGGAACATAAACACAGCCAAAAGACCACCAGAACAGAAATAGCATCACCCCCGCATTTAAAACCATATGAAGCCTTTTTAAAGCAGCTATAAGCACGCCTCTGTGTCCTTGTCCAGTGAATCAGTAAGTATATCAGACAAATGGTGCATACTTTACATTGTCTTGCATCATTTTGTCATCATGTAAGCGATACTGACTTAACTCTCAGCACTGCAGTGAATGAGATAAGGAAATAATTGATACAATGCGGCACTAATTACATGTCACAAAGGCAACAGATAGGAGACAAACAAAACATTTATTTGAAACCAACTGGAATTACAAACTATGCGTCGATTCACTGTTCTTTTTGTTTTTGCCTCTCTAAATTCATTTTCAATGCCACCAAATGACAGCTTGTAACATTATGTGTCCGATTTGGAATTTAATTAACTTTTCCATTAAAAAGAAATGGAATGCTGACAGGAAAATTGTAAACCTGCATTAAGGGCTCGATGTATTACACCATATATCTTATAATTTAATAAACTGACAAAGAGGATTTTTGCATACTGAGATTCTGAAAGCATAGAAATGTTTAAAGTTGAGCATATTATTTAATGAACTACATTTAAAAAACATATATTAACAAACATGTATGCGGTTAGCTGTGTCCTAAATAAATATATTTATTAAATATGTGTCAGTCTATGGTAATGGAAATTTGTTGACACATAATATTTCATCTGGTCTGGATGAATCCATAACAGCCAGTGGTGTCATTCACATAGAATTCTTAATTGCACTGCTGTTCAAAAAGAAGGCAACCTGCTTGCCTTCCTCATAAATTATTTATTATTTATACTATGAGTCAATACATGCCCTATGTGCTTGCACACTGCAGAAACCTATTCAAGCAATCTGTTAATTTTCAGTATTTTAATATCTAGTGTTCTAATGTAAATGAATCGGAGCGTGCAAGTGAGGCAGATCAGATTTCTTCATACTAATGTGATTGATTCTCCTTTCAGTCGACAGAGACACTTGAGTTGCCTGGAAAATTTGATTAACAAGAGTCAGTTATTATGTGACTCAACGTTATATAATTATCATTAGTATAGTTGTTATTTACAGATTACTGGGAATGCTTTGCTTTTTTAACAGCAAGTACAGAGGCATACAATTCACTTGGGATGAATCATGTTATTACAATTTACATGCATAATCAGTAGGGCTCACAAGAGATCACAAGCAGTTTTGCAATTGTACCCTTGACCAAAGCACTTAAACTGCAATACATCTGACAATTCCTTTGGACAAGAAGGGTCAGCTTCACTCAGAGAAAACAAGAAACTTTTTGGCTTTGAACTGCAGTACCGACACACTCACTGAATGTTTATATGGACCTTATGTGAAGCAAAATGTAAACTTGCTTTTCAAAATAATTCTTTAAACATATGATCATACTAATAGTAATACAGAGTGTTAACAACCTTCGCCACTTCCCATATCGTATACTGCAGAAGCAAGCAGTCTCAATTAAACCAAATAACAGAACAACTGAAACTCCAATCTCGTTGAGCACAGAGATTACCGGCTAAGCTAACTGTGGATCACGCAAATGTGAAACTTTGCCTACCATTGACGACCAGGCCTGGTACTCTCAAAGCCAAGTGGAAGCTTTAGCGGAGAAAATACAAAAAAAAAAAAATCAATAGGCATTTACTAAATAAACAAGTAATGTAAGCTTGGAAGTTAAGACTCCCATGAATGCAAAATAGTGGTACGGTTTTTGGCACATTCAGAGGATTTTATGAAATCACTTTGTGGGTTTGCAGCAAACTGCTGGGGGTATTGGCAGGAAACATAAAATAAGCATTTCATAAGTTCAGCAAACATTAGGTACTAATATAATGAAGGCAAAATTCTGAATAATATTTTAAATGTTATTAAATCGATATTTAACTGAATTCCAGATTAGTAGATCTTTATTTGAAATACTTTATTTTAGTAATTATTAAGGATAAGGGTAAAAAAATCTAAACCATGTGTTTTCCACTATTTTCAGGTAGCTATATTTCCTTCCACTACAGCATAACTACAGTTTAATTTTGAAGGAACCTGTAAGTCTGCAGACGTCACCAGTGTTTTATCGTTTATTTCGGGATTGTAGCGCTTGCTGTGGGTGGCGAGGCGAACAGTGCCGCCCCTCAGGAACAGCAGGAAGGGGCATGGATTTTATCTTGGGATGGAAGTGGAGACGAATTTAACAAAGCAGTGGGGAGGAATGAAGAAAGCTGCTTCAGCATCTGGGGCGGGCAGGGGGGCTAAAACAAGGACTGGGCACTGTGACACGGACATGTTTCCCGGGGCAAAAGTGACCCCAGTCATATAGCGTTTGAAAAAAAAACACATTGGCTGGGATCGACAGCCTGAAATCCATGGCCTACCCCCCCTCCCCCCACCATATACCTACTTCTGAGTTATTGTTATCCCAGTTATCACATGTTTTAGTATGTGAATGACACATATAATTCAAATGGAAAAATATCAATTCCCCTCCCCCATTATTCCTCCAAATTTAGCCTAGCTAATTACCCAGTATTCCCATGTCTCTCCTTGGACACATGACACCCACACCAACTGGGGAAGGGTGAACACTAGCACACAGACTTCCTCTGGGTTGTTTCCTACTGCCAGCCACCTGCTTCTCCTCACTCCACGGGCTGCAGGCTTTCACCGAGCAGCATAACATGATCGGAAAAACTGAGCTATTTGCCCGGATTCACCCACGGCCTCCAAAGGCACCCAGCCGGCAGTGGGAGACGCCGCTCGCTGATGAGGCGATGCGGAGCACAGACGCCGAAGCCACCCAAGGAAGCACCAGCCAGCTCCACACTCCACAGGCTTCCTTAAAGCAAATACCTTGATGAAAAGTGATAAAGTGCTTTTGATTCGCTTCTTTTCCCCCTTAACAATAAATATTTTGCCACCCTGATTGATCAGATCTCCATCAAGGTCAAGGCAACTGCCTGTACAGCATGGGCCTCCAGCAGAAAGACTGGCTACCGTTCTCAGACAGAGACCTTGACAAGCACATACACATGCGCACACACACAATATAAAGAATGCAAGGCCACAAGTTCCAAGTAAAACTTTAGTCTCGTCCCCATCAGGTCAAAGAGATGCATCAGCAGAAGCCTCCACAGCTGCTGAAAGATGGATGGGGACACACCGCGTGTCAGTGAGCAGCGGGCGATTTCCTCAGCTCATAATGTCAGTTAAATGGTTCACCTTCCTAAAGACATGGGGGGGATCCCTGCCGTGCCACACTTGCATTTCTCCCCCCCCCCCCCCCCCCTCCACAACAATAGGCAGCCTAGATGACTTCAGTTCCTGGTACTGTAAGCTTCTAACCTGCTCTCACTCCCTCTCCATCTCTCCATGGAAATGGGTCCAGGTTATAAAGTGTCGCATGAGGTCATATAGTGTGGCAGCAGCTTATATAGTGTGGCAGCAGCTTATATAGTGTGGCAGCAGCTTATATAGTGTGGCAGCTCTCCAGCTCATGCGGATATATAACACACTTAAAAAACAATAAGCAGCCAAAGAAAGTAACCATACTCAGCCGTGCTTCCGCATGCAGAAACATTTTAATGGTTTTAACAGTTTTCACTGCCTATAAAATGTGGATTGCGAAGCCTTATTGTGATTACCAAGCTTACATTTACATCCTAAACAGGAAGGGAATAAATAAAAATAATTCTTGTCCACCAACTTAGGCAATTCATAAGTAATTAATATATTACAATATGTTACCAACTTTCACCACCCATCATGCAATTTTGCTGCATTTACACATTTCAGGATAATGCACATTACAATAATACGTGAAAATTACTTTTTATTTTAATGCCCCCACTGAAGTATAATTTCTTGTACCAATTACATCAAAAAATTTTAAGTGACACTTTTTTGTTAATGCAACACAATCATTGATGAAGCAGCTTGTTAACATAAATAGTCTTGATGTAATCAGAAAGACTTTTCACACTTTGAGTCTTCATGTTTGCCACTCATTACTACAAGTTCTCTAACATTATATTTGACATCATGGAGCCTATAAAAAAAAAAAGATGTAACAGCTCATATTCATAAAAACTAAATCTTTTATGACTTCCAAGATATATGGCTTTGAGGAAGCTTTAATTAACTGAGCCTCTTATTCTCTACAAATGGTCGCTTCACTCCCATGAAAAGACACTTTCTATGTCCTGGAATGGAACTGGTGGCAAAATTTTGCCTTGTTAAGAATCTCATTTAAGGAAGAGACTGACCTGATTTAGATCTTCTTGTAATTTAGAATTGATCTGTCTGTAGCACCACTTACCGTTACTCTGACTGTCCGCAGCTCAGCTTCAGTTCTGCACATAGCAGCCATTGCACTTGGTCAAACACAAAACTATTAATACAACTGCTGTCATTTTAGTCATGCCAGCGTTGTTATCTTAAAGTATCAGTAGTAAAATCCTGTGTTGCTTAAAATATAATATTGTACTCTCTGCTCCTGGGCAGAGACGATCTCCCTGGAGCAACAGGCCGGGATGCCGCACCAGGAGATGGGAACAGAGATGAACCCAAGATTCACCAGGGCGATAAAATCTACCCATCTTCAATGCCCAGAGGGTGCTCCCTGCGAGCAGGACCACCTGGGAAGCTATATAATATGTAACAAGGGTTACCAATTATGTTTTATAAAAACTGACATTTTAATAAATGTATTACAGAATGTGTCACTTTAAAACCAGGGTACGTGGTGAAGGTACATTTCCATAGTTGGTATAGTTAAGCTATATGATGGACATGCAGTGTCGCATGGTGATATAGGGAGCTGGTTTATGTTGCATGATGGACTGCTAAGCATGACCCTTTACTGGGGCAGTGATGCAGAAGGTGGATGAATACATGTACAGCTTATTAAACACTTATACTTGATTATTTTTTTAGAGCCTAGTGCCTACCAGGAAGTGGTCAGTGTTTGTTTTTCACTGCTACTATATCCTGACAGGCTTGTTGTAAGAGTGATTGATTGCTTGAATCTGAGATTCCATTTAAAGGAAACAATCAGTCAAACACATTTAATTCTCCTGCTAGAGATCACGCCTCATGTTTTGTCAAAACTGGTGATAGACTGGCAGGCGGCAGACAAGCTGTTCCATATGTTTAATGTATTCAAATTATTATTCAGCAGTTATTAATGTTAATACTCAGAGCAGTGTTTAGCATAAAATTAGCAAACTGGAGAACTGCATGCAGTCTTTTCTTGCTATATAAGACACTTTAGACTTTTTAGTAGCAGCTTAGTGGTCATTTCTTTCATCCATCCATCCATCCATCCATCCATTTTCCAGCAGCTAAAAGAGTTAGGGGTCTCATGCCACAGGGTATGAGGCTGGGGTACACTTTGGATGTGATTCCAGGCCATTGCACACACACACACACACAGGTTTGCAATACATTACAGGCATTTTTGAGATACTGACTGGCCCAACTGTACATCGCTAAACTGGGGGAGGTACCCAGTGCACCCACAATGAACCATGATAGATGGGTAAAACCTCCATGCACACAGGACAGACCAACCCTGGGGGTGTGAGGTAACAGCACTGCTCAGAAAGCCACCCCCCCATCCCAATGCCCATATGTCACTTTGTGTCTGACCTCACTGAATGTGCGAAAGAATGAGGTTCTGCCGAGTATGTGTAATGCTTGATGAATATGTTTTCATGAACCTGTCTGTGTCATTAGCATTAAAACTGGGGTGGCATGGCTGTTCCAGGCATCTGTTATGCTCACCTTCAATACGTATACAGTGTGTGTGTGTGTGTGTGCGCGCGCGCACGTGTCGATTATGTTTATATTACATTACCAAAAGTTCCTCACAATGTAATAAAAATCCATTATTTTGACATTGTAGGGTCTATTTTTTTGGTCCCCAAAAAGGTCTGTGAATATGATCAAAAAACTAAAAAATTCTAGTATTTTGCTTGGTTACTTACGGCTAAGGTTAGGGCTGGGGAGGGGTTAAGGTTGTTATATTGGGATTAGAGTTTTCCCTTAGACAGGAATGGAGAGTCCCCACAAAGATATAGTTAAAAACCTGTTAATGTGTGTGCGTGTGTGTGTGTGGATATCATTGTTCTGTGACCCTAACAGAATGAATATGAAAGCTACACACATGCATATATTTTATTTACATGTAAATTAAAATATCATTTAAGATTTTGATTGGGTGTTTGAAATATTTGTGGTTTATTCACGCCCTGGGCTGCATATTGAATGATAAAGTCACTTAGCAGCCAGCTCGTTTTATCACAGGCACCAAAAATATACCAGCAATTTTTAGGGTGAATGAAAGGCATTCTTCAGAGACATAAAATATAAACCCGAACAAAAATGTCTCTTGTTATTTGATTATTTATTATTCAGAGAAAAAACAAGCAGTATATTCTCTGTCAGGTTCCTATTCCCCTATTCCTGTCTGGCAATGCCCTGTAAGTTATACATTTTTTAACATATATGTAGTTTTTTTCCCCTAAGAAATTCTTCCTTTAATACAGAGATGACAACTCGTTTATGCATCTAGAAAGCCATTGTTATGTGTTCCCTAAGGCTTTATATTCTTACCCAAAGGGGAATTCTCCAGGGAGTTGTACTCCAATACGTGAAATCCTTCACTATATTCTTTAGCTTCTTCATAAAGCCCTGCATATGGTGCTATTGCAGTGTCTGTTTTGGTGTATACACACCAGCATACCTGCATTTAAAGCAAGTAACCATTTTTCAATCACTACGTCTGAAATATTCGGATGTTTGCGAACACTCAACAAGTCATTTCTCTTCTTCAGTTAATTCTCAAAACTCAAAGCTGGAGTTAAAAAAAAACACAAAATTAAAGCAGCTGGTCATATTTTACTAATATTTCAGTCAGAAAAGAGATGCAGAAAATGAAGCGTGTGTTGCAGTGAGAATTTCCCAGCAGTGCTGGTGGTGTCGAGGCCCACACAGATCCCAGCTCCAGTGAGGAGATGGCGCTCTGTGACAGAAGCGGGAAGGCGTCCATCCAGCAGACGAGTGCAGGGAGGCTTTGAATGCTTAAAATAGAATTTTGTCAGCTTGATCAGCACAGCAGAGCCCAACTGCTTCTCCAGGTCTTCCTTCTTGGCTTTATGTACATAAGCTGTTTATCAGTAGAGCTGTGGGCAGCCTGGCTTTGACGGACAGCCTTTTCATGCGATTAACTACCAGCACACCTTCCTGAGTTTAACTGCAGTTTTGGAAAAGTGATCAATGAGTCCCTGCATATTTTCTAACCCCATTTTCACTACCTGCTAATAAACAGTTCTTCTAGGAAAGTTTTCTATATTCAGATCTTTATCCAGGATACCTGCAATCCAAGACACTCAGACTCCTCCCCGATCAGAGCCTCCATTGACTCACAGCATCGTCGGCAAAGTCAAGATCAGTGAATCTTTCTTCACCTACGGACGCCCCACAGCTGCTGGACCGCATGACCCTGCCCAATACCCAGTCCATACAAGAATTGAACAGAGAGCAAGAACACACCCCTGGCAAACCCCAGAATCAACTTGAGAGAACGTAGAGGTTCTCCCTCCACTCTGCACAGTACTCACAGTACCACTGTGTAGGCCAGCTATGATGTCCGGCAACTTAGGGGGGATCACCTAGATTCATCTAACAAATGCCTCCTCATCTGCCCTCAGAGCCCTCATAGCCATCCTTCTCAGTTCCTGGTTCTGTGAACACTGGCAACACCAAAACAAGCCTCGGCAACCTTCAGGGTCTTATCACGTAAGGTCTCCCACATCACAAAGAGTCAGCAAACACACCAAAGCCTGCAAATTCTTCACACAAATTGCATGCAAACTCATCAGAAACAGCTTGTTCTTGGAGTCTGGCTAAGTTCAACCTTGTTCTCCTAGTAGGTGGTAGCCTACTGGATGTAAGCTGAATCTTCAGAATGGAAACAACCAGTCTGTGGTCTGAATTCACAAACTGGGCACTTCTGTATGACCTGCAATTCTGCAGGATTCTCCAGCGCCTACCCACGAGGATGTGATCAATCTTCTTCGCCGCACTACCAATATTGGAGTACCAAGTCCAACGATGCAGCTCATGGCATTGGAACAAGGATCCAGCAACCTGCAACCCCAGACCTTTTACAAAGTTAAGGAACATAAAGCCAGTTTCAGTGCGGTCTCCAGACCCATGGGGACCGACACAATTTCCATAGCCAGCCCTGTCGGTGCCAGTGTTTGCACTGAAGTCACCCATGACCAGAGCAAGGTCCTACATGTAGGCACCCTTCAACCTGGGCACCCTTCAACAACCAAGCGAAGTTGTGAGTAAAATGTCTCCCTCGGCGAGACATCACTCACCGTGGTCAGAGCATACACTAAGACAACAGAGAAAACACCCAAGGAGCGCCTTAGCCTGAGTCTTATAAAAGGATCGTTGAAAGGAGTGACATCAGACACCATCAGAAGGAGCCGATCCACTACAGCCACAGCTACTCCCTGAGTATGGCAGCCATCAGACCGACCAGACCAAAAGTAGGTGTACCCACCTACAGAGATCTGGCCACTCCAAGGTCTGCATACCTCAGAGAGTGCTGCCACCAAAACGTGGCATTTACGAAGCTCCCCCGACAGCAGAGGAAGATGGTCATCTTGCCTGAGAGACAAGACGTTCCACACGCCCACCAGGATGGGTCGCCTCATACTGGGACCCAAGTGCCGCCATGCAGCAGGTGACGCCTCAGCACCACACCAGCCCCGATCCCCAACAGGCCTGACCCTATTAGCTCTCCGACGGTTTCGACTCATCCGGGGATGCGGCTCCCGATGGCTTTCCTCCATCCCCTTCATGGTGCGTGCAGCCATCCTGTGGGCAGCTGCAGCAGAGCTACTCTGGAAGAGAGCAGAAGAGTATCTAGCGTGTTTGTGTCGAGCAGTTGTGGGTTGTTCTATGGGGGCTGGAATGCCAATGCCGCCACCACCTCCCAAAACATTCGTTTCCCTGCAAGTTGGATGACGGCTTGCAGGGCCAGATACACTTTAACGTCATCACAGGACATGAACTAAGCCGGCATCAAATTTAAATTAAGCATATATTTGTCATAAAACAACAACATTTCTCATTTTCATCATTTCATGCACTGTTTTCATTCTATTTTCATTTAAATACAGATTTATATGATTTGTAAATCATCACATTGATTTTTTTATTTACATCTTACACGGCATCCCAACTTTTTGGGAAATGGTGCTATAAAACTGAAGAGTAATAGATTTCCTGTGCTTGAGAGATGAAAGTTGCTACTCTATATTTCTCAAATTTTTCTGCAGAATCCTGCCAGCTTCTCTTGGGACATCGTTCCCATCTATATCACACACTAAATGACTAATATACTCATATATCACCAGGAATATTCAGTTTATACTATCAAAGAACCGTTTATGCATCAAATCCTAACAAGAATATGAAATATAAAAATACTAATACAATAAAATAAAAATAATAAGTAACAAAGGATATTGTTTCATGTGGGGTGAAAAGGGAATTAAATTCTGGAACCGAAGGCTCTATCACCTACTGATAAGATCCTAGATTGAGAATCACAGACTGTGATGATTAAGGCACCAGGAAGGGCTATGGGAATGAAGCTGCACCAGACAGAAGGAGGTAGACAAATGTAGAGCTTTATATGAGAGGATATGGACCTGGAAGTTAATCCTGTTTCCAAAGTGTGTTAGAACAATAGCCAGCCAGCAAGACTTGCGAGAGAGGCACAATATTGCTGGATGCTAGTCTGCTGAGTAGGTAAAGTAGGTGGAAAACCATAATTACTAAAAAAAAAAAAAAAAAAAAATGAGAAGCCCCTCCAAAAGCTGCCTTGCCGCAGTCCAAATTAGAATGAGCGATGCAATTTTTCCACAGAACATTCCAGAGAACCCTCAGCCTGACATAATTCCTGAATTTGCACAGGGGTTAATTTATGATAATTTCTTATTACAAAGAAACATAACTTGTGTATGAAAACTTTTGAAGAAATTCTATCAGCGAATATGAAAGGCTATGCGTGCAATTTAAAAAAAAAAAAAAGAATATTATCCAGCTGTAATTGATTGCTGGAGGTTGAAGAAGCAATTAATATATAGCTTTTGGCGACTATCACTAAGGTTCTTTACTCTTCGTACAGGTTGTACATCTGTTTAATTAAATGAAGCACTATTAAAATAGAAAATAATAATACAATGAGCTTTGAAAATGTGTATCATATGCATTGCACACTTCAGGAATCATTTCTATGGCCATTCATCCATGTTATAAAACATATTACTTTTAAAAAAAATAAAATAATGAAAAGTAATACAACATTTAAAACACACACACTCACACACACATATATATCCACACATTAGATATACACACAACAAATGTTTTCCATCCTAAGAAATTCAGCTGAATAGTTGGGGCTGTTTTCTTTCTCCATGCAATACTCCAAGCAACTCTCCGGAAGTGTCCTCTAGTCGCAAATTTAAGGAGGAACTGAAGTAAGAACATAATTATGACAGAGCCTCTCTGATGTTGTGCAAAGTGTCCACAAATGTGGGGACAGAGACTGACATTTGCTTCGGGGCGCAGGGTCACGTCAGGCCTTGCGGATGGGGAGCAATGTATCAAATGTTGTGCTCCTAGAGCAGAAAGCAGCAAGCTCAGTGGCAGTGCTGAGCGGTTCAACGTCTGTAACACCGATAACACCTGGCGACCGGAGTCCACGTGAGAGTTCGCCACTCGATGAGGCGGTCGGGAAGATCAGCCGGGGCTTCCTGCGAGCTGGCAGCTCAAAATGCCACTGCACATTCTACAATGACGCAAAATGATGGACAAGCAACACATTCATCTTATGAGAAATAAATGCATCCAACATCTAGGAAGTTCAGCAAAATAGTATAAATATATATGAACAAAAACACATATCATAAAACATTTACACCATGGCTACCTCTTGATAACTTCACTGTGGTATTTTTAATATTTTTTTTAGTTTAGTTTTTTTCACTTCACTTCTTTTTAATTACATGGATCTGTACTCCAGCTGTAGGGGGAAAAAAAAAGCCAGAGGAGAACCTGAAGAATTCAGGTTAACGGTGAAGGTATGCAGTTTCAACTTTGACAAGGGTACCTCATATTCTACAGGCCTTTTATATCAGAAAGCGTGTGGCTGCCTCATATTCTATTGGCCTTTTATATCAGAAAGCGTGTGGCTGCCTCATATTCTATTGGCCTTTTATATCAGAAAGCGAGTGGCTGCCTCATATTCTAGCGGCCTTTTATATCAGAGAGCGGGTGGCTGCCTCATATTCTATTGGCCTTTTATATCAGAGAGCATGTGGCTGCCTCATATTCTATTGTCCTTTTATATCAGAGAGCAAGTGGCTGCCTCATATTCTATTGTCCTTTTATATCAGAAAGCGAGTGGGTGCCTCATATTCTACTGGCCTTTTATATCAGAAAGTGTGTGGCTGCCTCATTCTCTTGGCCCTTTATATCAGAGAGCAAGTGGCTGCCTCATATTCTATTGTCCTTTTATATCAGAAAGCGAGTGGGTGCCTCATATTCTACTGGCCTTTTACATCAGAAAGCGAGTGGCTGCCTTATTTTTATTTATTACGATAACCCAGAAAAACTAAACATAAGTATGCATCTCTTATAGGCAATATCGGAATGATTCAGAGTATATATTCAGCAAATGTATGTTGGTAATACACACACACGCACCCGCTTACACAAAGACACACACCCTGTACTCATATGTTTTGTCTACTATGCGTGTCCATTTATGTGTCGACGCATGTTCTTATTCCATGCTCTCTGCCTTTCCACGTATGGGCACTATTTGAACTGGAGTCCAGGTTCAGTCCCATGGAGGGGTGTGGGAATGGGACCTATGAACTGTATCGCTGTGGGTGCAGCCTTCAGTGCCACAGGCCAGAATGGAGAACCAACTTATTGATGGACTTTGGCCACCCTTTACAGGCCAACATGGATGAAGGACTTATTATGGACTTTTTTGTTTTCAGTAATGTTACTATGCCCAGGGGGAGTTGGGCAGCCAGTTGACCTTGGACCCCAGAGTTTTTTTTTTCTCCTTACTTTGAAGTTTTTGGTTCCTCTCTTCTGTTGTCATCTGGCTTTCTTTCCCTCCTTAGTGCCTTGGGAGGACTCTTTTGTGAAAGGCAGTGACCGATTTTTAACAAATTGAGGATATCCTCATGGGGTCCCCACAAGTAGTATACACATGACCCACACACACATGCAGACACATGCTTTAATTTTCTCTTAGTTTGGGTCAGAGACTAATGTTATACATAGGATCAGTAGGTCAATATTCAGCTGTTTACAATATATCCTATGTTCTATGTATCTACATAGGTAATACACATACACCATCACCTGACACATGCTTGAAGAATGCCACCTGCTGGAGCAACTTGTTGATATGTTGCCATTTGCAAAGTGTTCCCATTTGTGTATTCTCTATATGCTTACTAAAAAGCAAAGATCCTTGATCAATCTAGATCAGTAG
Organism: Brevimyrus niger; assembly: GCA_015164015.2. Classification (NCBI taxonomy): domain Eukaryota; kingdom Metazoa; phylum Chordata; class Actinopteri; order Osteoglossiformes; family Mormyridae; genus Brevimyrus; species Brevimyrus niger. The sequence continues at coordinate 25,223,684 of JAABNY020000034.1, forward strand.
CACATTTTCCTGGCTTCAGTTTCTGAGGGCTTCATGCTTCCAGCTACACCCCTATGAGGGAGGACTGGGCAAATGATCCCAGACAGGTGGCTTATTTTGGGGGCGGGGTATATCAGAAAATATATTCAAAATTTACAACGCTGCAATTTTAAAAGCTTTGACATGGCGTTTTATTTCCTGTGGCCTCTGGCAACAAATACTGGCATTTTCAATAATGAAGTAAATGAACATTAAAATTATTTTAGAACAATGATGCTTTCCAGATTTTTTTATGTTGTATTTCTGTAATAGTCAGAATCCTGCAAAAATAAATGTCTAAAGTCATGTCAATAAGAATAGTGCAGTCAGCTGCCCCCCAGGGATAAATTGATAAGCCTTTTTGTGAAAAGAAGCCACATGATTATTAGTCATTTTACCTCTCCTGTACAGAAAATGCGTCACTTCTGCACTTTACCATGGTGAAGGCATACCCTAGTGAAGTAAACTCACTATTGCTGCTCTGTACAACATTCAAACTGTCTGCTGATTTAGCCAATACGTTGTACATAGGCAATGATATATTGTAGTAGCAACAATGATAATAACAACTAGAAATAAATTCAGGTCTTAATAAATCTTATCTCAATGTAATTAGCTGGGATAGATTAAAAAAAATTTGAAATCAGACTCAGAAAAAGATGCACTTTATCATAACGGTTTGTTGTAAAATCCATACAAGACCCCTTATTCAAGTTAAATACAAGAAATTAATTATCATTCTCTAGCATAATTTTGATTAAAGCTTAATGTTCCTTCTTTTAATTTCCATTTTAATGAAAATTCCCAAGGACAGCTTATCTCTACAATTTCATGAACAATAAGGACTGAATTGCATATGCTTTGTCTACTCATAAGCAAAAAATCATTAACATAAACATATTTAAGCATAAAACTTTTTTCTTACAGCCTGTTGGGCCGAGTGTTAAAACCTTATTTCTACGTTAAATCAGATATTTCATTTGAGCTCTGATGTGGATTACTGTGTGTATGTGTGAATGTAAAGACCAAAATGTGGGCCTGGCAACAGACAAGCATCTTCTTATTTCTTCATTAATAACCCCTAAAATTCCCGGAATATTATGCCGAGTATATAATCATACATAGAAGACTTTTCCATCTGTTCCCTTAAAAATGGCCGTGGTCTACCTGAAACCATAGGAACTCATCTGAGAACTGAAGCATGTCGTTCTGAGTCTCAGGTTAGGGTGGGGAGATGAAAAGGTTTCAGCGAAGAATTCAGCCCTTTACTGCTATAAGATGGAAATTCTTTTGACAAAAAACTGGCCTTGATGAGAGTCTTTTTTTCCTCCATGAAGTTTTCCCATATGTTACCAGTGTCTTTTTCCAAGGGCGATCTGTATTTTAGGTGGAACTCTGTGTAAGCTGAGTCATACTCAGGGGAGGGCGGTCTCAGGAAAAACAGCCCATAACTCATTTTCATGCTGGTCTTTCTCGCCTTGAGCTGCTCTGACTGAGGTGATGGACTAAGAAGGGTGTATTTACTGCTGTCGCCATACCAGGCACATTGAAAACTCGGCTACAACGGGACTGTAAAGACAGTAGCAATTTTTACCCTTATATTTCCATCATCATCATCATTTTCATCATCACCATTATCATCATCACTATTATTATTAATACTAATAATATTATTATTATTATTGATAATTATTATACAAAACAGTTCATTTATGGCTAAAATTGTGACAAGTAAGAAAGGGTCGATGTCAGTTCTGTTATTTATATAGTTTTAATTCACTTTGCCCTTTGTTCAACCTTTTAGGTTATTGCAATGAAGCTCACTGATTCATAACATTACTATCCGGGATGGACATAACTGGAACAATGCCTGTAGCAATCAATTGTGGTAACTGTAAATGTGTACAGTGGTACCTCAGTTCTCAAACTCATTAGAACTCGAATTTCTTAAAAGTCGAACAAACCAGTTAAAAAAAAAATTGGCCTAGAACTTGATCTGAATCTCATAAGTCGAACGTCGACCTAACATAACTTGTACGGCGGGGAAATGAGTCACGTGGCATGTCTCTCAGCGGAAACAAAGGGTAAAGCATCTCAGCCTCGCATTCATTTTGATAGCATCGTGCATGTTTTCACTAGCTGAATACATTTATTTAGACAGTAAAAATACATTTAGACAGTAAGAGTAATCATTATTTAATAAAATACATTTAAAAATAAAGATTTCTTATTCATTATTTTAATATCATTAATAATAAACCATTAATATATTTATTCATAATAATATTGTCATGCTGAGCGGAGACAAAATGGAGACAAAGGCGCAGATGTCAGGGTATTGGGGAATACAGGATTTAATTGCAGGTAAAGCAGGCAAAATGCAGATGGACAATGTGGAATGCAATGCAATTTTATTTATATAGCGCATTATCACAACATTACATTGCCTCAATGCGCTTTACATTTCTGCCACGTAAAGACCCCCCAAGTGAGTAAGCCAAAAGTGACAGTGGCAAGGAAAAACTCCCTAGGAGGAAGAAACCTTGGGAGGAACCAGACCCAAAGGGGGAGTCCATCCTCCAATACAATGACCAGACTAGGGAAACAAACTGAAACACGGACTAAATACAGATAGCTAATGACAACAAGCCGAAACAGCTGATCACACAGGTTAATGAGGGGGCGTGGCATGGAAGGAGCGGATGATCAGGGCAGGACACATTGGTTTTTCTTCAACTTTACACATTGTTTGAATACATTTATTTTCTTACTTTAAACATTACTCTTGATAAATGTGCTTAGATGTGTTTAGTACAGTATATACTATTCTTGTTTTATCCTGTTTATTTAGTGTTTAAATGCTAAAAAAAACATATTTAGGTGTAATTTTTTGGGGCCAGGAACCAATTAATTGGTTTTCCATTATTTCTTATGGGAAAATTCCATCAGAACTCAAACCTTTTAGGATTCGAACTCGAGTTCTGAATGGATTAAGTTCAAGTTCCGAGGTACCACTGTTCTTATTTTATGTGCATAGGCGCTGATATGAAAACAAAATATGTAGAATTTTAATCTTTATATGCTAACTGTACTTCATTTGCAGTATACAGGTTAAAATGCAAGGTACTTTCTTGTCATAGCAGCGCAAATGCACATAAAATAAGTACGCATTTGTGCTTTTACAGACAATCAATTGTCACTCATATAATTTCTAAAGGTTAATGCTTTTTATAATATTAATAATAATAATAATAATAATAATAATAATAATAATAATAATAATAAATTATAACCATAAGTGTCCTATTCAAGGTCCCAAGGGGTCCAGACCCTACCCCACAGGCTATAGGCACAAGGCAGGAATCAACTCAGGATGGGGCACCAACTCACCACAGGGCTCACTCCACAAACAGAGCTGAAGTGGACACTCCAAGCAAAGTCCCGAGGTGTGAGATAACAGTACTCACCCTAAGCACTGCACCACCTCTTCATGAATAATGATGAATGAAGTAAAGAATGCATATGCTGAAAAGATAAGGTCAACAGCAAAGAATATGAATGCATATTTTTAGTGCCTTTTTCCTGACTGATCACATCACAGTGACCCACTCAGATTGACTGTGGCACACTGCATCATCCGATTATCAGGAGACGTAATTGGATAAATGTGATAAGATGCTTCACCCTGTTGATGTTGAAGCCCAATGAAAATCAATAGATAAAAAGCCACAGCCCCATATATCTAAAATACCACCAAACTATAACCACTGGAATGCCACATGATGGATTAAGTCAGCTGACTGCATTTAATTCTTCATTCCCATGGCGTTTTGATACAAGCAGTGTGTTAGAAACTTAAATATATGAAAACAACACAGTTATGCTTTTTTGTGTTAGAAAACCACACTAAATCATAGGGGTTCATCTACATAATGATGTCACTTCTCAGGTGGGTTGCTTTCCAGTGTAGCACAGTTCAGTGCTAAATAAATGTTTTGGAGTGGTATCCATTGGACAGCAAGTGTGGCACAGATGTGCAGTACAAAAAAACCAATATATATAAGAAAAAATGTGGCCCTTCAGTTGCGCTTCAGGGCTCTCACTCTTTGAGTTTTATTTCTGCTACAATGATGATGAGGTATTGAGTCCACTTGCTCTGAAACTTGCTGTGATACTTTCCAGAAGTTTACATTGAACATCTAGGCCAATACAGGGGCTTTCATTTTTTTTAATGTCCATATAAAGGTCCAGCACAAAGATGAGGTGGAGCTTAATTTAGGCATTTGGAACAGTACTTAGGGAGTTCTCCAATCAAGCGTGATTAAAAACTTTCATGTCTGCCCAAAAAAAACTTTCATATTTGCCCAGTTTATCAGGCACCATCTGATGGCTGGCCAAAACAAGAGAAAAGCCAGGACTGGATGAGAGGGAAAAAAAAGAAAGAGTAATAAGGAGTTAATGTAGCTGAGTATTATCCAGCCACCTGGACAAAGTAATTATGGATCAGCAAATTGGATGAAAATGACAATATCCTCAGTGAAAGCAAGTTCTCCGAAGAGAATTCAACTCTCAAAGACACAAACACTCACTGTCTTAAGTCTGTGTGTGAGTGGCTAGTCATTTCAGTGTAAAAATCAATGAGTCCATCAGTACTTTTTAAGGAAGTCAACAGCTGACTGACAAAGGAAGCTTGCAGAATGGTTTTGTGGCTTCTATGCATGAGCCAGTGCTGGAGAAATAACTCTCATTCCAAGTCAAGACATGCGCTATCATTGCAAAGTTTTCACACAAATTATTATGAGAGATTAACCATTATATTTATCATATTTTTTGTTTGTGCAAAATGTAGGTACATACGTAGCAAATCTAGTAGGAGAGACATCAGTTATTTCAGTGCTAAAAATGCATCAGCACAAGGACGCATGTAGAACACACAAGATTTTATTATGCAACTGGTTATATTAAAGATGATTTGTGTTGTTATGCAAAAGCTCAGAACCAACCTTTAGTTTAAACCTATTTTCTCAGTAGTAATGTTACTAGGCAAACTGCACAAATCACACATAACCAAATTATGGCTTTTTAAACCTTATGTGCCATTTTAAAATTAATAGAAATAGTACAAATTATTTCATATGGTTAAAAAAGGCAATTAAACTAAAAATTAAAAATAAAATGAAAAAAAATAAAAGGATTCCAAACCTTTTTGACCTGTTTGTATTCTCCATCCCTTTGGGAGCAACAGAGCATCCTGCTCTTTTATTACCGCCTCCTTTCATGTCGTCACCATTCCTCCTTTAAATATAAATGCACGTTCCACACATCCACCTCAATAGCAGAGCCTCTCATCTTCTTTCTGCCATGGCAATCGATCCCCACTGCAGGCAAGAGCAATTTTGATGTAAACTCATGCGCTGAGTCTGTCTTAAGATTCGAATCATGCATTTGAATCCAAGGTTTCAAATCGCGTTCCAGTGAGCTTTGCCAAATCACACAGCTTTTTATAACAATTTTTAGCTTGGGCAGAAGATATTTTGAATATTCTTCAATTCAAGCGTCAGTGATATTTAATGGCTGGTAAATAAAATGACCCCCCCCCCCCTTCCAGGACACTGCAATATTACTGGGGAAAAAGCATGAGTAACTATTATGTACAATACAATAAATTGCCCAGTATGATATAGTTCGGTAAATTCAATGTTTTTCTTTATTTTATCCCACTGTCATTCCTGACAACTGACCTAAAAAGTCACCCCGCATTAACTGTTCAGCTTGTGCTGTTTAGAGAACTGTCAGATATGCATCCTGCACAACATGCAATACAAGAGGCGACAGATAAAAATCACTTTGCTTTGACATCTGCCCCAGAATCTATGGCCAATACAGGCCCAGGTCCCCTCTGGAAATCTTTATGAAATAATGTGTTTGACAGTGGAGAAATGACTCAGTTTGATGCTGACTGATGTACGGCCTGCGTGTAAGTAGCCAGTGTTTTTATCCCGGGCCATTAACACAGTTCTTTATACTTCCTTCAAACTGAATAGAAGAGCTGAACAACAAAGAGACTAAATAAGCTGAAATATGTGTTTAGACTGAAAATGAAGCTTACAGAGATTGTCCAAACAGGCATTGCAGTTCATGAAGCTGTAGTTACTGAGACACCATTCTTTTGAAATGCAGAAATAATCCTCAGATCATACAAATACAAGATTAATCCTCAGATGACATATAACAAAAAACAATCTCAACGGCGAAATATGACCGGCCTTTTCATCATTGCCTCTGGTAGAGCAAGAAAGCAAAACAATACATGCAAATATATATATATATATATATATATACACACACATACACACTGTGGTATCCACCAAACCTGGCCGTAGTGCAAAAACAGGGCTCAAAGGCAAGATGCAGTTTGGAAGTGTGGTTTTATTAATAGTCTTTAACTGGACTCAGCACTGTACACAAACAAAACTCACTCAAAAAGCAAGCGAGAAAGAGCACACCCGCGTGAGACTGACTTCTTGGGTGGGAAACAAAGGGGAGGTCACAACACAAAATGGGGGAACCATACACGGTGAGTGCATGATTCACACATAGTTAAACATTTGGGGATTGGGCATGAAATTGAACAGAACGTGCAGCTAGATGCGGCACAGAGCACAAGGTACATTAAGTACGTACATGACATAGGGGTTATTTACACAACCCGACAGGACACTGGGAAATATGCAAATTACGACTGGCTGGGGCTTGGCTCACCGATGCCACAAAACATACGTACTACTATACATGCATACATACATAAAGGACATATACACAGAAATTAACAAAAGAATATGTCTGAGTACTTCATACATGCACATGGATTGGCTCCATCTAAGATGCTGTGTACATCCTGGGTTTATGTATAGTTGTGATGTGATGTGATATGATAGGTTTGTAACACGCATAATGAATCCTATCACTTGTAAAGGAAGCCAATGTTCTGGCTGCATTTATGGGAGAACTAATGGCGCAATCTCACACTATGCAGATGAATTTGCAAACTAAAGAACCTAAGCAGACTCAAAATCAGCCATTAATCAGGATTAAACTGATAAATTCATAAAAATAAGCCACAAGTGTGAGTACCACATGGAAGAGAACAGTATGAATTAGTGTTTGAAGTATTAATTGGAATGACATGACAGAAAAAAACATTTCCCGCAGAGAGTGTTTCAGGGGTGTGAATAGCTATACTTTGTTTATAGTGATTTTAGCGCATCTTTCTGTCCATACATGTCCATAGCTGAAGGCTAAAGCTTTTTGAGTTGTGAGGCGAAAAATACTAATTGGTGACACAGAAGAGACACTCCCAAGCACATTAGGCACAGGCTGCTGTAAGACTTGCTCCTGGCAGAAGAGAAACAACCACGGGAGAGCAGGTTAGGGGAAAGGATCAGGGACTTCACTGTGTGTAACTGCAGGAAACAAGTCAGAAGAAAGTTGTCTAGAGCGAAAAGAAAACTACTCAAGATATCAAAGCTGACCTCGGTGATGGAAGGGGTTAGGATATGGAATAGGACTGAGCAACACAGTATGGGCATGCTTTTGGGGTCGGGGTAGGCAATATTACATAGTTCCTAATAAGACACAGGTGAATGGATTGAATGCCTGACCCCACTACACAATGTCCTTTGTGCCCCCCACCTTCCTGCAGCTACTTCAGATTACTATAAACACTCTGCTGTAATGCTTTGACATTATTCGTTTTGTGTCACTCGTTACTCTCCATCCTAAGGAATACAGTATCACATTGTTTATAACCTCACCATTGGGACCTTCAGCACAATGGGACTCCAGTTGGGTGAAGCTTCAGTAATCGACTGGTGAATGAAAGTCATTTCAACAAAACCAAGGAGAACAAATTAGTGAAGTGAATGAGCATTTCAGCGTTTGACACATGTGACTAGCCAAACAGACCCCAACTGCTGGTAATCGCTACACTTACCGTCTGCTTTCTCATGGATGCCAGACAAGTGAACATTATGACTTCCCTTGCGAGGAAACATAACAAGCGGTTAATTTGTTAAAAGGGCACCCTAGCTGTGGTGAACTCTAAAAGCCTATTTTGGCATTTGTGCTCTAGCCTGAATAATAGGCAAATGCTTCAATACAGCAAAATTAATTTGTTGTGGTTACAAAAGGATTTCATTGGTTTCCTCCCTGAAGAAATAGTGTTGTTTGCTTTTTTGTGATAATGGGTTCAAATATAAGCAGAGGAAAGCAGCCCGCACTGGCATAGTGCAACACTCAGATGTCACATCTGACTTTATGGGGGAGAATCTCACTCACTGTGCTTGGCTTTTGCCTATAATTCATTGGTGCAATGAAAACTAAAGTATTCTACCTAATAGTAAAAATGCTCCATAGGAAGAGTAGAAGTAAGGTTTCTATTAATCATTCTGTAAGGGGAAGATGCACCAGAAAGCCAGTTTTACTACTCCGGGAAGAATAATGCCCGCTATCACACCTGGTGTTGCCCTCCAAATCCTAATCAGCTTTAAAGAGATGAGGCAGATCGAGGCAGAGAGGAAGCGCGGTGCGGAGCCTGTTTTCCAGCGCTCGCCGCTCACAGGTGACTCACAAACGCTTCTCCGAGGCCTGTGAGGAACCTGAACCCTACCTGAACTCAGCGGTTCAGTTCTCCAGCTCCATCAGCGCCAAACCCTAGAAAGAACCCGCTTTGCCTCATGCGCTCCATGCAGCTCATGCGGCGGTTCTTGGCTGTCATGTGGAAACTCCGCCCCCACGCCTGGGAGCCTGGCATCTCCATCAGAACGCCACAAGCATGCCTCCACATCCATCTTGCAGACTAATACAGGAATTTGACCTTTGACCTGCCTAAGACATTCCACCTGCAGACTCGCTCATACTGGCTGACTGTCCTACGATGGACATTACAGCCTCATGTCCTCCGATGTCTGGGATAGACTCCAGCCTTATATTCAGGCGTGTTACAGTGAATCATCCAACCAGTACATTGCATTTCGTATGGCATATTTATTTATTTTATTCTGTTTCATGCAATGTAAAGGCGTTTGAAGTCGAGTGGCTCGAGTCCCAGCTTTGTTTGGTTTGTGTGGGACACGCTCCCCAGCGTCTCCCCAGCCAGTATAAGCAGGTGATGACGCGTCATCTTAAGGAATCTTAAGGAACGAGGATGTTATGACCATGCAGTTCAGTATATAATAGATGAGTGTACTGAAAAACTTTATGATAAATAAATGTTTGTAGAGAGTAGGACTGAATTTGAGTGTTTTCACTCCCATGGTTTGATAACCTCAAGCTTGAAGAAAATTCCATTCAATGTCATTGTATGCTATTATCAAGCGTCACTCTAAATATACATTTTTTTGGAACATTTAATAGGATTACATATTCAATTGTTTGTGAAATAATTGTCTAATTAAGAGCTAAGTTCCAGTGAAAGAAGCCCGGAAAAAAAACATTGCTTTTTAAAAGTCATTAATGGGCCACCTTGTGGATCTTCATGAGCACGGCTTTATTGCAACATGAAAGAGGGGAGATAATGCAGGGCAGCTCATTAGTGACAAAAAAGACCCATCCAAGCTCCCAGGTGAAGAAGCGAAGATGCACTCAATGTGACTTCTACTTCCTGAGAAAAACGGAGCGTCCGCATGGGCTGCAGACAACATTAATGTGAAGAAAGGCTTTCACCCGATCCCTGCTTCCATTAATGCAGAGAGCAGCTGTAAGATCTACACCAAGCTCTTATTCATCATCCTGGAAAGTTCCACAACCAGCTACACAATAAAGTCAAAGAATAATTATGATATGAATGTTCACAGCTGTGTTTTTCTTCAAAAAGCTAAAAATACTTAAATGGCATTGCCACTGAAATCCCAGTGTACCGGTGCACCGCACCACTGGGGTAGAAACATTGAGGGGACGTGGATCTTTATGCAGAATATAAATAGGCTGATGTGGAAGCCATTTCCCCAAAGAGTCCTGCTTTGAATGAGACACTTAAAACCTGTATATCAAGATAAACCTAAGACTTAGATAAAAAAAAAAAACACACAGAGATTAAAAACAAAGCAATTAAAAGCAATCAAAAACAATGTATATTTCCACAGGACAATAAGTACTCTGGCATTTGAGCAAAGATATCGCACCATTATGAACCACATTACTAAGACCATATCTGTCTTTCAAGCATCTGCTGGGAATAAAGTAAATAATGACTGTGGAAGCCAGCGATCATTTGGGGTCTTCTGAGATATAAACCACAGAGCATCTGATTGCTCATTTGAATATGGTAATTGATGACCACCTCTCAAAAAACGCTTACTAAGCTGGACTTGCCGAGCAAGTCAGGCTAAAAACAAACTGTTAATTTCCCGTTTAGAACATAAACAGCCCAGTTATATCTAATGTGACCATGGGGAGACAAACAATTCGAGATATTAGTAAATATCTTAACAGCTTAGATGAACAAAGTACAAAATAATCTGGAATGACCATCAAAAATTAAAGAACAAAGAGTAGTAAAACCTGTGTAGCCCATGTTACACATGTATACTTTTTCTCCCAAGAACAAACCTGGAACGCTATGCCTAGAAGAGCAGAGATCGAGGGCAGATTTTAACACACCTCCATGAATTGCACTAATTACTTCCCAACATGAGAATCTGACAGACAACAGACTGATCTCCTGCTTATAACTCTTAATAGGTGATGCTGGCAGAAAGAAATTCCGACTCATGAGAAATAAACATTTGCAATAAAATTTGTTTTATACCTATTATTGATATTTATTCCAATAATATCTATGGAGCTTTATGCCTACCTATGACAAATGCAGGAAGACTTCATTTCACAGTCGAAATGTTTAATTTGATGGGACCAGTTGCATATGTTTTTTGAATTTTGGTATCAGGAAACATCAGCTGAAACGTCAGATTTGATTTAGAGTAAGGGTTGTCATATACAGGTTGGCCTGGTGTCCTCGTGATTCCAGGGCTGTGTAATTTATTTCTATCTGCACCTCTGCACTTGTGGAATATGTATTCCTCCTTGTGTTTGTGCGACTCTAATTATATACTCCAAAACATGCAATTAGGTGAATTAATGTCTCTAAACCACACGTTGTGTTATTGAGTGTGAGTGTGCGTGCCCTGTGATGAATAGGGCGCCGGTCCATGGTGTTCTCTGTCTTGCACACTGTACTTCCCAAAATAGGCTTCTGCCTCTTTTGGAACCTGTACTGGATTGATGCATGATTATTTAAGGTCAGCTGCCTGAGAGTTAATGTAACCACTGTGAAAAATATAACAGAAACAATTATTATTAACCGGAAAACTTAACAAAAGTCAACAAATATATATGCTTTAGCATTAGCATTGCTTTGACATTGTGATGGATTGTCTATTTTACACCCTATTGCATCTTATCCGATATTGTAAACTGTATTTTCTGAGCTATTTTGCTTGAAGGATCCATTTTGTGTGACACGGTAATCCATCAAGGCTGTGGTGAAAGATACCAGGCATCGGCTTGCTACAAAGTGATGCTCCTGTGCAACTTAGATATTGAAGGAATCCTATCTATACTGGGCTGAGGCTCTTCCTGCACTCCCAAATTCTAAGGCTGATTTGACTTCTTAAATCTCTCATTGTGGGAAAAAAAATTCCCCGTGCAGTCTCTCTGGGAATAAAACATGTTCAACGAAAAAGGGAACCTGGGATAGGTCACCCAAGAGTTACTCTGTAAAGCGCATAACCTGTGTCTACCAAAGACATTGGTTCATCTTTTCATCTTTCTTGGTTAGAATGAACAAAACATGTTTTCACGTTCAGCCTGATTCACTGTCATGCAACTGGAATGTATGTCCTTATATATCCTCATACCTCCTCATGCATCCTCCTATGTCCTGAAATACGTACAACACGTACGTGAGATATATATTTACAATTTTCATTATTTCAGTCTTCACACATATTC
>JAABNY020000034.1:25243309-25254870 GCA_015164015.2 Brevimyrus niger
TTTATCCCAGATTTTTAAAAATGCTAAAATCTTTTAAAAAAACCCACAGCGGAGGTAAAAACCGTGATTTCAAATTTGACCTAGGAAAACTTCACGTTTTTTATATTATACACCCCCCCCCCCCCCACCCACACACACAAAGCCCTTAAGTATTTCAAGTATAATGGATTCTGTGAGCTTTACATGCTCTGGAATGAAAGGACTCACATAATGAAATAGGGCACAACTGACTCATTAGTCTGCACTGCACATAGATGAGCACATTAACGCACAAACTAATTAAGGGTCTTTAAATTAGATCTTTGACTTTAAAACTAATAAAAGTAATAGAATACAGAATGAAGCAGGCAGGAAACCAGATAAATTAACTGCTACATCCAGACCAATCTGATGCAGACACCCTATAATGGTTATGTTACTTTGCTGCTGGAAGGGATCTAAAAAATCTCACTTAAAATCCACAATCAATTAGTGTAGTTACTTGGACTGACTGTGCAGCAGGAAAAAAAGGTTCACATTTTCAAAAGGCAGAGCGTGGGTATCTTCATGGTAACAGCTGTTTTCCCCCAATAGTTTCCCGCTAATTATATCTGAGACTTTTACGGTGCTGTTTTCAAACCCAATTATGCCATCTGAAAAACCGACACTGCACAGGAGTCCATAAATTAAACATGATACATTAAACAGCTCACCTTCATTTCAGAAATAAATTTTTAATCAAGAGATGCTTAATATTGTTCAGCCATAGGTAATTTTTTTACATCTGACCTTTTGAATGTTGCCACTTTGCACTGTGTTGTCCTCTCAGCTGGCGTTTTATTCCCATTTTCACAGGGTCATGTGTGGTACATCCAATACACTTACCAATGTCAGACACAGTAGATTTGTTAAACTGATGAAGATTTTACTAAGACCATAAAAATGTTTAAATAAGAGGAAGCTCAGCAGGTTACATGAAAGCGACTACAGGGTGGAATATGGGACACATAAGACAGGGATAAAGCAACATTGTTGGATTTTCCCCTTTACAAAACTGAAATTACAGCAGATATTACTACAATTCAAACCGCAGGAATCCTATGTGCAGACACTGGTTGCCAACTACCAGCTTTTACTAGCTAAGGAGAAGTCTGACTGTGTTTTGTAGGAGAAAACCAAGCTTACTCTCAAAACTTTTGCTTTTTTTAGAACCAATAACCTTTAAGATTACTTTTATTGCACTCCAGATTACACTGGTTTTTTAAACCAAATATTGGCATTTAAAATAATGGATTTGATAGACTAAAAGACACACCCTAAGGTGAACAATAACAACTTTCTTTTATTCTTCATCACGGAAACTTAGAAATTCAGTTTTGTCCAAGTCTCTATTTGGTTTGAAAGTTAATTTTCCTTAGATTTAATTTGAGCTTTTGGTCTCCTTCCACTTATTCTCTGAAACACTTTTACAGTAATGTTCATGCAATTCAAGCTCCGTAAGTGTTCTTACTGGACTTTTTTGTTGACAAGGGCTGAGGCATACATAACATAAGCCATTTATTTTAATTCCAAAGATCAAAATCTTCTCAAAATATTCTGATTGAATATGTCATATCGAGGGCAAGGATGGAGGCAAAGGCAGGCATGGGGAAAACCAAAAGGGGCTTTATTAAAGAAAACTACGCTACAGGCAGGGCAAAAAAAACGGACCATGAGGGGTCAAAACGGGGTAGGGAAGATTAGGGAAGATCGGGTAAGATCACTAGACACAGGGCACACTGTGGAGCACATGCAGGCAGCAACATCAATGACTGGACTGGGGATCGCAGGACCAAAGGACGCTTTATACAGGGCATGTGAGGAAGCAGATGAGAGGCACCTGGGGGGATCCACACGAGGCCCATAATGATTAAACAAGGAACAGGTGTGGCTTGTTAAAGCCGCATGAGGGAGAGAACAAGGGTGTGGGCATTTAGGGTGTGACACTAAATATGATACGTACAAATATGAAAATATGATGTATATAAAAATAGTTGTCATCTCAAATTCTGTCTAGTGAAATCCAGAAAAAAAGAACTACAGTCTTAACCAATCACAACACACAACCTGTCGTTGCTCGCTTAGCTCCCTGACATCTACAGTATACACAATAGAATGGAGTATTAGAGGCATACTGGTCTTCCCTTGTCCGCTCAGTTCTCAGACATGTACAGCATATACAACAGAATGGAGTATTACAGACGTACTCGTCTTGTCTTTGTTCGCTTAGCTCCCTGACATCTACAGTATACACAATAGAATGAAGTATTAGAGGCGTACTGGTCTTCCCTTGCCCTCTCAGCTCTCAGACATCTACAGCTTTTACAACAGCAAGGAGTATTAGAGACGTACTGGTCTTGCCTTTGCCCGCTCAGCTCCCTGACATCTACAGTATATACAACAGAATGGAGTATAAGAGGCGTACTGGTCTTCCCTTGCCCTCTCAGCTCTCAGACATCTACAGCATATACAACAGCATGGAGTATTAGGGATGTACTGGTCTTGCCTTTGCCCGCTCAGCTCCCAGACATCTATAGTATACACAACAGAATGGAATATTAGAGGCGTCCCAGCATCTTGCTCCCAGACAGCTGCAGCCACCTTCTAATGCCCCTCCCATCCCATAATGGGTACACTTGCTGGGCCACAGAGGTATTTCGCTTTCAAAAGTGTGAAAATGTGGCCCCCTTCCCACAGCACTCTGGACTGACTGCTGCCTGCAGGCCGTCCAAAAGCAGCCAGAGGGCTGTGCCCGGCAAGCCTTGGCTGTGACGCTGGGCACCCAGGCCCGGAGAGGGACTGCCCTAGCCATATCCCACTTCCTGCTCTTGGCTCTGGGCTTTTCTGGCATGTTCCATCTCCAACCTGGGACCAGGGTGCCAAAACAAGTAACACTTATCACCTCTTTGCATTGCTCCCAAAACTCAGTGTGAAAATAACTGGCCTGTTTAATTGCAGTGTAGTACACTGCTTAATATATCTTTATGACTGATGTGCAGAAATGTGACCATGAATGTTTGATAACTGCAAGAAACAGTTTATAGATAAGTGAAAAAATATATCGCATGCTATTTTGTATATATTTACACAGATAATAAAACATCTACTAAAAACAATCACAACAAAAAACTATTTTATGAAATACTGTAATAATCACAATATCATCATAATAATAAGAATTATAGAGAAACAAAAATGGTTAACCCTAATAATTTATAGTTCCTATTGTATTCCATTATTTATTTAACCATGTTTTGTGTTTGAGGCAATAGTAGCCATGTAATTTGCATAAATCGACAAACATGTAAATGACATCAGCAGTAGGCACAGCTGGAAGGAAATGGGTTTTATGCAATTAAACAGTGAGATGCATCTCAGAATACATCCTGTGCCTGTAATGAACACTATTCTGTATTACATGCTCCTCAGCAAACATATAAAACCAAATGAATTGTTGGGCTCGAACAAACGCACAACGCAGACCATTCAGGAGAGCACATTTTTTCTCTTTAAATAGCAAACTTAGAAACTGCAGTCATGTGCGCTGGTTCTTTACAGCCTTAAGCTAACATTGTCTATTTCCTATTCCCTCCATATAGTTTTCTGACCTCACTTAATATGGCATTTTAGAAGTTCCGTCAAGCTTTTTATAACTTTTTGTATAACTCTCAGGGGAACTGCCTGTTCCAGACAGTCTACTGAGCAGGTGAGTTAAGCAGCACACTACCTTCTATTGCGACCTGCGTCGCCAACCATAAAAAAATAAATAAATCATAGACACCACTTTTTAACAGTCCACTGAAAATGAAACGAATTACGTGTCATTTTCTCCCGAGAGAGACTTTGCCCTTTATAAAAATACACGTTTAAAAAAAATCAAAATGAAAGCAATAGACATAATTCTGACCTGTACACTTGGTTCAGAAGCGTAGCATAAATTATTTTTTTTTTAAAAAGTTCTCAGCCTTTTGGTTATAAGCATTTTTTTCCTCTCTGCTGTGTCAGTATCCAGGAAATACGTACCATTGTGTATTTTAGACAATGAGACACAAACACAGTGGTCTGTTACAGATACAATTCCTGTCAGCCAGCTTTCATAGTTGATAATAAGATATCACTAGTAATCTAAATGTTTAAAATCAGGAGTCACTATATGTATACTATCCACTAAGGCCTCTTGCTAAATAAATCTTGTTTATTTGGGGAGAATTTACTTACAGAGTCACAAACAGTTGTAGGGACAGGAGACTGTCATAAAGCAGTATTACTTTAATGTTACACCTAAGTATGATTCCTAAAAATCAAACATGACCCACAGCATATGGGGCAGCCCTAAACCTGAGCACACTGCACCAAGCATCATGGAAAGAATGAGAATTAACCCCAGGTTAGTGAGGCTCAGCGTTCAGCAGCATTTTTTAGTTTGCTATCTGTTCATTAGCAGAGCAAATCAATGGGAAAGCGCAGGGGCATCAATAATTGTTGGTTAGATACATGCAAGTGACAAATGTTTCTCTTGGAGCCTGACATTGGAGGTTTTGCTCAAGGTAAAATCAGCTTCTGTCAGTGCTTAAATGAAAGCCAGAGGTAAGGACGCCAATACTAAGCTGCACAAACAACTCCCTGTGCTCAAAATATTTGAATGTCTGTAGCGGCACTGAATTTCTCATCATTAATTAATTTACAATATGATTAATTAATAAATTCCCCTAAATATAATGATAAATACAAAATTCACTTTTTAAAAAAGTAATTGGTCATTATTCTTGTTGATGAACAATAATTTATCCCTTAAGTTAAATAAAGACACTGAAAATAGGGAAGATTGGTTTAAATCAGATAAGTATTCAAAAAATCTAACAGGGAATCTGTTTTTTCTACAGAGAAAGACAAGCTTAATTGCAATCCAAAATAATACATTTTGGGTTCTGACAACACAACTAAAGATGTACTTTCATGAGCCCAAACAAACTGGACGATTATATCCACGGCAAGCTGTAGTGCTTACAGTGTGACATGAAACGTGACAGATCTAATCTTCAGTGGCACATTGTGCAATGATCACATAGTCATAAAGGAAGCTGGGTGAGTGCATTGCCACAGTGAAATGTATTACATCAGAGACATTCCAGGGCTGTATTCTTTCATGTAATAGGACATTCGATGACTCTATTGAACCAGCATGATTTCATACATACGAGAGGCCTGTGTCAAAGCTATACAATAGACTGCCCAGTAAATGGTAGGGAATGCTCTTAAAGCACCACAGCGATATCTGGATAAAGGCCTATGTGCTCCCAGACTTACCAGTTGTATTGCATGAACTCTTTCAGAAGCCATCTTCCATTTTTTGTTCTTGTTTTATAGCATATTTTCCAGTTTTCTTCTTATGGTCTTCAGGGGCTCTGTTTCATAACCATCTCATCATCCTCGCCCGGGGCCTGGGGTGTGCTGAGCAGCATCCCAGTGCGGTCTTTGTTTACTCAGTCTGAAAGGTAGCTTTGCTAAAGGTTTGAGGGAGAAGCCAGGGTCTCTGTGGACATTACTGTAGATCAGATACATTACACAAATGAAATGTTTTTTGGGGGTTAAACAAATACATTCAGGACAGAAGGGTGCAGATTAGGATATAAGCAAGGATGTGCACTATTAACATATCTATTCACAGCGGAAGGAATGTGAAATGGGGGGGGGGGCATATTTGCCCCAGTGGTGGGGGGTGGGGATCACTGTCATGTAAATTGTGACATCACAACAGTCACACATGCAATGACGGAGGCAAAGGCAGGTGTTGAGAAAACCAAAAGGGGATTTACTAAATGAAACTACAGACAGGGTAAAAAGAAACAGACCATGAGGGGTCAGTAGAGAGGATCAGGCGAGAGCATAGGACACAGGGCAAACTGGGAAGTGCATGCAAGCAGCAACATCAATGACTGGACTGGGGAGATCAAGACAGGGAGGCACCACATACATTGCTGATGAGGGAGCAGACAAGAGGCACCTGGGGTGATCCACATAAGGGCTGTAATGAGAGGTAAGTTTAAACAAGGAACAGGTGTGGCTCATTAGGGCCACAAAATGGAGAGAACAAGGGGGAAGGGATGCAGGGCGTGACAGGCTATAATCCTCGTTAGGTATATGTTTTATCCTCGCACTCTGCATTGCACTGTGAATTGGCCTCAGTAATGCATGGATTCATAAATAAAATGAATAAGGAATGTGCTCTTAATTCGTTGTCCGTTTCATCTACATCATAATAGAAACATGTTAAATAACAAAAGGTGCCATTATGAACAGCAAACACGAAACCAAAAAAATATATTGTGGTGATTTTTTTTACCAATATTGTTCAATTCTAAAAAGATCTGTTCATGTGCTGAAAAGTGTAGAGGGAGCAGATCAGCGTTAAGCTTCATGGAGAACGAAGTGTGATTTTAACTGAGGAGTAAGAGCTGCTGATGCCGCTGCCTATTCAGTCTGCATGCAGAAAATACAGACACTCCTCTACTTACGAATGAGTTGCGTTCTGAGCGGCCGTTCGTAACCTGAAATGTTCGTAAGTCTGGGGGTACGCACGCTACACTGCTGTGCGGCGGGAGTAGTGACCAGAAGTGGTATTAGGCGGAATTCCATGCAGAAGAAAAAATTTATGTTGCGGACAGGAAACGGGAGCCCAATTTGGACTTGCAGTCCTCTTCGTTCGTATGTCTGATAGTTTGTAAGTTTGTGAGTTGAGGAGCGTCTGAAACTGGAGGAGATTAACTTTGGAATCAAAATCTGAAGCCAACATACCAACAGCCTTTAATATACTGATAGCACCATAGAGTAGAAAACAAAGATAATAGGATACATAAGTATGGTTAAGAACAATGTGGAAAAAAATGAAACTTTGGCTCAATGTGAAGAAAAGAAAAAAGTTATGACCACATGATTGGCAGATAACTTTAGAGCTAATGCATAAAATATAGAGGTTACAGAAAGCTTTTGGCTTTTTGGAATAATCATCAACAGAACAGGATCCTGCAGTCAAGAAATATGTAGAAGACTGGCAGCTGCAGAGCTGTGATGAACAACTTAAAAAAAGGAAAGATGTTTCTCTTAGAACAAAGATCAGAATTGCTCAGAATATGGTGTTTTCTGCAACTATGTATGGAAGCAGCAGCTAAACAGTGAGCATTCATTATAGGAAGACAACAAGATAGCTGGACCCCATTTGTCGGAGCAATGAGCATTCCCCTGAGATGCCAAAAGACCTGAAAAGAAGAAAGAACGTTCCGGACGAATGCTGTCTACACAGCGGCTGACATAAACATGACGGCACCAAGTCATAATTATATTATATTTATATTTATATAAAAGCAAATAATGCATGAAATGCATGCACATAATGCATGTTCATCTTTAATAACAGAACTGTAAAATAATAAGAGGAAATAACACTTAAGCTGATCATGTCTAAATTTCATTGATAACTAATAACTAGTGATCTTGTCACTAATTATTATTATTATTAATTAGTTCAGGATCCCTGCTTAGTCAATTTACACGTAGTTAAAGTTATTTTCAATTTACAAACAAAGGAAGGAAAAAAACATAAATTATAATTATAGTGATGAATAAATTGGATAAAATCATCCATGTTGAAACAATGCAGTGACCCCCTTATTGCCATCCTTCCCCTGCAGACGATTTTATGCTTGACTCCTCTGCAGTCTGTTGGGAATAGACAAGTGGGGAAAATCTCATCTCTGGTGACGGCAGTGCCACTGTACATATTCTTAGCAAAGGCCACAGCGCCTCCACTTCCATAATGAAACTGTTATACTTGTCTAACCAAGAACTTCCCCATGCAGCGATATGGCTCATGTCCCTGGTAACCTCTCCCCAATTACGTGCTCTTTTTCCCTCCAGTTCTTCTTGCCAAGACCTTGATGGAACAAAGCAGTTTCCCTTATTCCTACATGACATGCTTTATGGAGTCCCAATCAGCCTTTCGATAAACAGTGATAAAAGAAACGACATATGAATAAATGAGGGCACGCTCCAATTTTAGAAATATGTCACAGCAAATAATTTATGGGTAAAATAATTCTGTGGTCCTTGATATTGTCATTTGTATATGAGAAAATGGTCATTCACAGTCAAACATACAGTAAACTTATTTTGCATTTGTGTTCCCTTTCAGCTGTCAATCATTAACATATGGCAATCTATGACAATCGTTCCTTATTTGCATGCATTTTTTCCCTTTATCTTTTCTTGAAAATACAGACAAGTACAGTAGCTGTTAGCTTTCTTATGGAGAGAAAGTGGCTTTCTTAGGGAGAGCCAATCTGTTTTGTTCATTTTAATATGGAACTATTTCATAAGTACTTAGTTTTTAAAGAGAAGGACAAATTATTTACCAGACTTCAGTCACTTTAGAAAAACGCACTACATTATAGGTTAAATGTCTCACTAAAAAGATCACGATTGTTGTGAGGAAAAATTAAAAATTGAATGTCAGGAAACCTTCATATTATAAAACAGTGAGGTTATGCATGAATGGGTATGTGTCATGGAGGGATTTATGAAGAGAAAGAAAAAGACAGTAACTTCTGCATTTAGTTTATTACTTCTTTCCGTACTTTCAGAATTATTTAGTAAATATTCAAATAGCGATATCATAATGGTTGCCAACAGTCAGAATTCCCTGCGGCCATGCCCAATCAGATCACGCCTCATGTCACCCGAATTTTAGACACACCTGTTTCTTATTCTTCTCTTACCCTAAGGGAGATATAAAGACCTTCTCTGAATTAGGTGAGGCACTGAGTCTGCTCCTTATCGAGCTGTTAGCTTACTGAGTTTCTATTTGTCTGCCATTGGCTTCTGAACTCGTGTTTGTTTTTCTCACCTTGTTTGCTGGACCGCATTTTGACCCTGATTTTCAGATTACGTTTTGGGGCTTCTTCTTTGTTGCTGTGCATAATATTAGACTCGTATCTCTCGAAAGATTTGGCCAATTGGAGAGCGGCCAAAAAAGTACAAAAACAAGAAAAGATTCTTACTCTTTTAGGAAGTGAAAAAAGACATATGCATATAGTTATGGTACCATAGTGCCATCTTTATATGATGTAACTAGGGCTGTGAATTGATCAAAAATAAGCAAACAAAAACAAGATTATACCAAACCTTAAAACTTATAATCATAAATATTTATAAATTGAATCTCCAAATTACTGTAGAATCAACACAATGGGGAGTGCTGTATATGGGTCATGTAACGTAACATTAATTTTCTCTATTTTTGTTTTTATCTATTTGAAGACAGACTCAAATTATACCTCTTCATTGTATGATTTTCCCTCTGGGGTAATTTTGTCATGTTACCATGTATTTCAGTGCAACACAAGTATTTTATTAAATCCAGAGCAAGACTTACGGAGAAAAATTAAAATTGAGAAAAAATGACAAAACTAAGAAAAATGAGCAAAATATACATGTTATCATACATACTTGATTGTTTATTGTGGGTTACCTGCAATAAAGTTGATTCTTTAAAAATGTAGTTTTGTGTTACTGATTTTTGGCTACCTGTTTGGAGAAAATGCTTTAAAAATTGTCATATTACAAAATATTACACACTTTTAATATAGCCAGATTTCCCTCCTAATTGTACAGACGCATATGCCCGAGTTATAACTAAAAACGACATTCAGTAAATCAAATTAACCTCTTAAAGACCGGTCGTTCCTCTTCTCAAACCCATTAAACAACATATGACTAGAAATTTTGAATTTTTTTGCATGCTACGGTTCTTTTGTAATAAGTAAAAATATAACTACCATGACAGTAATATGTATAGGGCTCAAGTTTTCACGGTGTTAATAAAATAATAAGTGAGCACTTAAAACTTTTTCTTATAACAGTATCAAGATAAAAAACCCATTTTTCCCATAAAATGACTGTCAAGCTTTCGATTCGTTTCCTCACTCATCGCAGAAAGTAAGCCGATATCTGTGGACGCCCGCCATGTCATCTCCAGAGCTGTTTAACCAAACACTCGAATAAAGTAACAAACTTACCCACCATTGAAAGCTTGATTTGTCATATACATAAATGATTAACTGTCATTCTTCACTGTCAATCGCAGCGTTCTTGTTTGGTGGAACGTCAGTCCATGATCGTATTTCAAAGTAGTTAATACTTTATGTAGAAACACCAAATTTGAGTGACACGTTTTACATTCAAAAAACAGCATCTAAAATTTCAAAATGGTGTGGAGTGTTAATATTGGACGTTATATATTCAAGAATGTACCAAGAGTACGGTACTTTAAAGGTGTTGCTTTTCCACTGGCATAACGTGTACCAGCACTAAATTACATCAAAACACAAGGCGCGTTTTTAAATTTTTACATCTCTAGTAAGCTAAGATCAGGCTTTTTTTCACTTTCACTTCTGTACGGACAGATTATAGCACAAGGAGTTCACGTTTCACAAAAACACAGCACACTGGGATATTTTCTTTTCGTTAAGCCTTAATTATCTTTGTAACTTCCGCTTGGCAATTTTTATCAGCCAAGATTTCAAAGTACCGAAATGTTGCTGCTTTTAAGATACGGACAAAACACCATGGATCGACTGATATGAAAAGCAGGTTTAGAACATCTACGTAGGTGTAATTATAGTGGCTGATTCTACATAGGTTAATCATTACTTTTATAATGATTTTTATAACTCGATCTATACAGCACCGGTGTTTTTTGCGCTTGCGTGACAACGAGAATAGAGGTTGCTAAAGTTGCGAGAAGTCGCCAAATTTGTTGCAAGTAGCTAGATAACGTTTCTAGTTACTATAGGGACAAATTCAAAACTCTCTATCCTCATGAAGTAAAGCAGGTAACATCAGCTTCTCCATGAGACACTAATTGATTAATTGATTCTACTAACTAGACTCATCTTTAGAACCAGGAAGCAATATAAAGTAATAGGTCTGCATTAAAATCTATGCTCATTCTTTTCTTCTATATGGGTAACAAAATATTGCATGTGTTAATGTGATAAAAAAAATTATAATAACGCATTATTACTAATGCAATGCATTAAATAACATGATAAGTTTCCCTTGAAACTCAGGGTAGTTTGAGAGATTTTACTTTTTGTTTGTTTCATTCTGTATATTTAAAAGATAAGCCTGCTTCCAGGAATAAGGTTTTGCTGTATAAGATACACTGGAAAATGAAGAGATGCCTACATTACACTCTGTGATTAAAGATTAGTTCATATTGTTCTGAGTCGAGTGCTTTACGAAGTAGAAGTAGAAGCCAAGTGACAGTTTCCAGAGATGTGACGCTAGCTTTACTGAGGACCCATAAAATCTAAAAGATTATTGAAAGACTTGTAATGATATCTATCATTCAGCAAAACACATTCCATCCATTGTAAAATTTAACATCTACATCACCGCACATATCAATATATCCATCCATCCATCCATTTTCCAAACCGCTTATCCTACTGGGTCGTGGGGGGTCCGGAGCCTATCCCGGAAGCAAC
>JAABNY020000034.1:25272059-25283189 GCA_015164015.2 Brevimyrus niger
TTACACATCCTCTTACATGTCCCCTTACACATCCTCTTACATGTCCCCTTACACATCCTCTTACATGTCCCCTTACACATCCTCTTACATGTCCCCTTACATGGCTATTTACACATCATTTTACACCTCCATTACAGTCCTTGCCCGTCATATAACATGTACCTTGCACATCACCGTTCGTAGCACTTATACATCCTCATACAAAAAGAAAGAAGAAAACTATGTAGGCCAAGATTTAAATACCATGCCTGTGATAAAATTGCATTTTGAACATAATGTCTGTCAGAATTCACCCGGACATACACAGTTCAGAGCAAAGCTCACGGTCTGCTGAAAGACATGTTGCTTTTCTGCCAAGGACAGGATTCAAACTGGCCACTCTCCAATCACAGGTGCTGAGGCCAAACTCACGTGGCCACATACTGCCCCCTGAAGCTGGGGACTGGGTACAACATAACAAAATCACTAGATGTATTCCATGAGAGCGCCACTTGTAGGAGCTGGGCAGAACTGCTCATAATGTTCTCTGGTTTTGCTACCATCCTCATCTCTGACACTGCCTCCAAAGGGTCCATGGTCAGTTGTATGGTGGTGCTGGACAGCATGGAAGATGTATTCTGGTCACTTGGGGCCGTAAAACATCTCCAGCAGCTTGCTACACGTCAGAGGACTTCAGCTTGTAGCGGTTTGTTTTTCTCCTCATGGATCAGCTTCTTTAGCTTCACTTGCACTCACTTGGACACCCTATCCTCAGACTTGAAGAATGTCTTTGTTCTGTTGTTCAGGGGATGGCAAAACTGGAATCAATGTCAAAATGTGAGCCGAGAAAGTAAGGATAAAGTGAAAAAGGGTTCTGGAGGAGGGTGCAGCCGAATACAGACAAAAATCACCATTATTTGGAACCAGTGAGAAAAGTTGTAGTCTGTTAACTTTACAACACTGCCTATGGTCATGTTGTCAGTAGAGAGGAGAGCAACATAGCCTGCTAGCTGCAGTAATTCATGCGACCGGCCCTGCATGCCATATAGCCAAAAATTCACTGGGTTTCTAGTGCTATTAGCATGCTGTTCCTGATTGAAAAAAAGATAGCGTTAGCATTACACAGAGCTGACACTGATGCATTGCCATGTTTACAGAGAAAGACATTCTTATGTCTTTGGACAGTACTGAGGTCGAATAAGGCCTGTGACTTAATAAACCTGACTGAGACGTCCTGTTATTAATACATGGGCTTTGATATGGAGTTGGCCCACCCTTCGTAGCTATAACAGCTACAACTCTTCTGGGAAGGTGGTCCACAAGGTTTATGAGTGTGTTTATGGGAATTTTTAACCATTCTTCCAGGAGAGCCTTTGTGAGGTCAGGCACTGATGTTGGACGAGAAGGTCTGGCTTGCAGTCTCTGCTCTAAAATGTTTTCTTTCGTGTATTCTTTTACTTCTTTTATCCCTCTCAATATCTTGTTTTATTTTATTCTATTTTTTATTGTATTTTCAATTTCTGTAAAGCACATTGAATGACCTTTTGTGTATGATAATGTGCTATATAAATGAACTTGCCTTGCCTTGCCTCTAATTCATCCCAGAAGTGTTCTATCGGGTTGAGGTCAGGGTTTTGTGCAGGCCAGTCAAGTTCCTCCATACCAGACTCACCCATCCATGTCGTTATGGACCTTGCTTTGTGCACAGTGCTCAGTCATGTTGGAACAGATACCCAATCAGTTCCCACAAAGTTGGGAGCATGAAATTGTCCCAAATGGCTTGTAGCATTAAGAGTTACTTTCACTGGAATTAAAGGGAAAAGCCCAACCCATGAAAAGCCTCACACCCTAATCCCCTTCACACTTGGCACAATGCTATCAGCCAAATACCATCCTCCTGGCAACCGCCAAACCCTGACTCAGACAGAGAACAGACAGAGATCAGATTGTCAGACAGAGAACATGTCTTCACTGTTCTAGAGTCCAGTGGCGGCGTGCTTTACACCACTGCATTGTACATGATGATGTAAGGCTTCAGTGAAGCTGCTCAGCCATGGAAACCCATTCCATGAAGTTCTCTATGCACATGAAGTTTGGAGGTTTGTAACTATTGACTATGCAGACAATTGGCGACATCTGCACACTGCGTGCCTCAGCATGCATTGTCCCTGCTCTGTGATTTTACGTGGACTACCACTTTGTGGCTGAGTTGCTGTTGTTCCCAACTGCTCCTACTTTCTTATAATGGAATTTCTTCTAACAGGACGTGATCCACAAATGTGCAAAATATGTTTCACGTGTACAAATCATTCCATATTTTTGTGGATATGATTTTATACAACACAAATATTTAAAAATGCATATTTGTGGATAGTGAAATATTTGTGAATCATTGTACATGGTGATGATTGTCTACTGTGGGTTACAACTAATAAAGTCCAATATATACTTCCATATGGCCCTAACTCAGGCACAATGCCTCACACATAATTCTCTGGTGAATCCTTTGGAAGATATAATCCTTTACTCTATACCTGGTTAAACCTTCCACTTTTTCATCCAACTGTTTTCCAAACCCCCATATCCTGCACAGAGCTGCAAGTAATCCTGGAAGCTGGAGCACAAAGCAGGGGAATTAAACACACAACGCTGGAGGTCTGAGACTCTAGTGCGTCCCACAGAGATACTGCGCCACTCTGGGTCAAACCAGCTACCAGCTAATTAGCTCGCAGCTTCAGCATCTGACTTTGCCCACAGAATGCCAGATAGTATACAAAAATACCAGAAAGTCCTCTTCATGCAGCATATGAATGATAATCACATGCAGCTAACGGGCTTTTTCTGTCCCTAAATATTCCTGCCCTGCACCTAAAACCTCCCGTATATCTGCGGAAATCCTAAACATTCATGCTCCTTCTTTCCCAGCGGTCTCAAACAGCTGAGTGCAAGTTGCCATAGTGATAACTGAAGCAAACCACCTCATCCACGTGTATAACCCTGGGCTGAACATAAATTTACCATGTCAAACGATAAATACCGCTTTTGCAGAAAAGTAATCTAAAATAATCTGCCAAAATCTGTAGATTTGTTTACTGCACTCCTGCCAAGCCCACCTCAGCAGTATGTCAGGCAGATGTCTAGGTCTGTAGTCCGTGTACCGTAGATGCTAAACTACAAATAATAAACAAATATCATTAAAAGATGTGTAACTGAAACTGTCAGCAAGCTGTCAGTGAGTGGATAGCAAGTACAGTAACCAGCCCTAATAGATCCAATATTATGACATCTGCAATGATAAAAGTGAGTCTTGGTGTAAGACTTCCAGGAGGCAGGGTGACAAACACAAGCACATGCCTCTCCACCTCCTCTTCACTTGGTTTTTAAGACGCTGCTTACACAAGGAAGCCTTTCACTGAGATTCTAGCAAAACGCATGTTTAGTGTACATGACAGTGGTGTGCGTCTCCAGAGGCAGTCGTTAGCAGCTGGAGTGCACATAGAACACCTCCTGAATGAGATTCAATCTGACAATCACCATGTGTAACCGTGTAGAGTAATGTCTAAAATTACCTTACCTTGGCTGTCATATACACATTAGCAACTTTCACTCTGACAGCTAACAACTGCCTGATTTATTATATGGCAATATTCTGGAATACATTTTAAATACATTCTTAAATATGACTTCCTGTAGTTAGTCATACAATTATTTAACCGAATATGAGCTACCCAAATTATTTACACGGATGTAAATGTAAATGGCATTACACAAGGGTGGCTTCCAGGGTTGGGAGTTTGAGTCTTACCAAATGTCCCCACAATGTGACAAACACCTGTTATTCTGACATTGTTGAGACCATTTATTAATTTTTTTTGATCCCCACAAGGGGAAGCTCAGTTTTATAAAAACTCTGGCTGCAATCAAAAAGCTAAAAATGCCGAAAGTCTTGTATTTTGTTTGGTTACTTATATATTTAAGGTTCGGGCTGGGTAGGGGTTAAGGTCGTCATGTTAGGATTAGGGTTTTCCCCATAGAAATGAATGGAGAGTCCCCACAAAGATATGAATAAAAACGTGCGTGAGTGTGTGTGTACGCATATTTCTGTGTGTCTGTGCAGATGGGCATGTGTGTGTGAGTCTGTGTGTCTGTGCGTGTTCATGTGCAGGCATGCGTGTGTCTGTGTGTGTTCGCATGTGGGCATGTGTGTTTCAGTATGCCTGTGTGTGGGCATGCGTGTGTGTCTGTGTGTGAGCATACACGGGCATGTTTCCTGTTATGCACCAGCGTCCAGTCCCCAGTGCCCGCTGCTGTCTGGGATCAGCCCCACGCCCCCCCTTTGTGACCCAGACCAACATCAGCAGTTGGCCGATGGATGCATGGATGACCATACAGTATATTATACAAAACTCAAAACATCAGCAGAAATTACGACTGTACAGTGATTTAACAGACCATTGTTTTTCTTTGTTAAACTTTTGGCAGTTCAGTGTCTTCCTCTGGTTATTGTAATGCACACGCAGGATTTCACTTATATGGCTGCAAAATTAGTTTTTTACTAATGACAAACAACAACATTTTAAATCACAATAATTCACAAATTGAGGTATATGAAAACACGTCATTTATGTGTTTCAATAACATTGTTTATTAATTTGATGTCTTTAAATTCATTTAAATTCTTATTAGGTTTAATTAATGACTTCAGAAAACCCATTTCCAGAGAATCAGAAAACATATTTCAAATTAAATTTAAAAATCTGATACATCTTGAAGAATACATGATCAAGATCGGCCTTTTTTTATTCACCACCCACGCCAACACACTAATATATGTTTCCATGCGGAAGAACCATCCTCGAATGGATTCAGCTGTATATCCCAATGTAGTTTGGAAATGTAACAAAGACCTATGTGACTCTACATTTTAGACACACAAACACGGACAAATTACAAAATAGTCCTTTATACGTAGATTTATCATGTTTGCAATGTACTAATTTTACATATGTGCATTTAAATATGGTCCATGCATCTGGACATGTATGATAATCTTACAGAGGACAGGGTAATCTCAAAAGATGCAAAGACTTAAATTAAGAAATAAAACTCACCAAATATGATCATGGAGCATTAAATTGAGTCTATTTTTCTCTTACCAAATAAATGTAAATTGCTTTACTTACCAAATTGTAGCAACCCTAATGTTACTATTATTACTACTGTTACTGTTGGTTCTGCTAATATTACCACTGCTGCTATTATTACTAATAATGTGTGTGTCTGTGTGTGTCTACTACCTAAAATGTGCTATAGTGTGTTTAGTCACTGTAATGTGTGATTATGTGTGTAATTGCTGTGCAATAGTGTGTGCATACTTCCTGTATTCTATAATAATAATAATAATAATAATAATAATAATAATAATAATAATAATACAATGCAGTTCACACAGACTCTCTCACATTCTTTTGTCTTTTGTCTTAAAGGCAGCTGAGGGGAACCAGCTCTGATGTTTTGATGAAAAATTAAATTAGCAGTATGACCGTAATTCCCACAGACACATTTCCAAAAAGTAATGCTCATGTGGAAGGAGAATGAACATACGCAGGACGACGGCAGCTGCCTAAGAAGGATGCCCGGCATAGACACTGGCAGTGCGACCCCATCAACAGCCACGTCCTGCCGCCTGAACAATCGGCTGCATACCTGGCCCTGTAACCTGTGCATGAAGCCGACACCAAAATAATTCTTATTATTAAAAATTAAAAGTACGGTTTACATTAAAAATGATTCTTTAAACGTTTTGTGTGGCTGTAATGATGAAATTAAATGTGGAGAGATTCTTCTTTGTCTTCTATGACATTTTGGTCTCTGCTTTGTCATTAAGGAGAGTGAGATAAAATTTACACTAGGCTAATTCTGCAGTCTGCTGACAGCATATTTTTCAATGACGGCCATATTTAATATTTAGAAGGTTACCTTCTATCTGCCCTTCAACTCCACTTGCAGTATTAATGCAACCTTAATGGGTGATGGCTTATAAATGACTCTCAGAAGGAGCCAGGCATTTTAATGTTCAGGAAGATGTGTTTAAGCAAATTAGAGTGTGTGGCCTATTTGATAAAGCAACACTCTACAACCTTAATTGTATGGTAACCAAGGACGCAGTGAAGTTAATTGTTCACCTACAGATAGGCAAAGTTACTGATTTTCAGTAGATCGCAGCCTTATCACCTTGATCTGAATCCACCTCAGTTGTGCACAGTTTCTGTTCGTCTGTCCTAGAACATGTTGCTAAAACCCCAGTTTTTTTTTTTTTAATTTGGATTCAATGATTATGACTACGTTCTATGTCAAAAGGCAACTCCTGCATTTCAGGAGCGGTGGAATGCATTAAAACCAAATGAACAAGTGACAAATGACAAATGGCACTTTCACTCTCACTCCACAATAGCTTTTCCACCTCGACAGTCCAAAGTATTGCGTACTTGCAATTCTAAGAAGAAAAAGCACATATTGTTGCAAGCCACAGCAGGGAGTTGCTGACAGCTTGCGGTGTAGGAGAAAGGAAAAGCAGCACCCTGAACCGAAGTGGAAAGCTAGATAGTATGGGCGGGGGGGGGGGGGGGGTGGACTGCTGCTTTGGGCTGGTACTTGCACCCCTAGAGGGGTCCCAGAAAGGAAAAATAGCAAAAAAAAGTGGAACTAGCAACGCCGATTTACTGCAAAGTAATTAATACAGTTACATCCAAAAAAATATCGTAACTACTACCAGAAACAGCAGGAAGGTTAGGGCCTAAAAAAGATGAAAACCAAGGTCTAATTCATTTGCCAAACAAACTCGACATGAAAATGAAAGGGTGGATTTTCAAGGAAGTGCCAAAGTCATTTTTAGCACAAAGATATTTGAGTGGCCTTCAAGAATTCCATCACGGTCTTTTCAGGGTGTCACAGCCCTTTGGTCCCCGAATCGTTACAGTACTTTGCTACCTTCACTACCATTTTTGCTGGAAGACGTAAAAAAAAATAAAAATCCACCCTCACACCCTCATGCTGTACATGAAGGCAAAGCGTCACTCAGTGCTGCACATGAAGCTATGACAGATTTTTGCAGTTAATTCATGCTTTGGTCATTAATAATCTGTAATGATTTGATGAGTAGTTAAACTGTCGGCAAATCATTTGGATTGTCTTTATTTGAATGGAGACCAATAAATCTTTTAGTATAATGCCCTTCACAGCAGCTTTGTCATAGGGCTCCTCATGTAGGAACTCCAGAGTGAGAGCAGAAAATCATATATATTTGCAAATGTATTTTTAACTCGAGTATTTAGTGTGGTGAGGCTAAATACTGACCTTATTCATGGGTGCCAGAGCAGGAAATGTCTTTTTTTGTGTAATGTTTCATTTTCTCTAAACACATAATAGTACCCCTATAAAATTAAAAATATTATGCCACCTACTAGCTGGACCACCATTATTACATAAGCCTTGCCTTCTATGGAATATTTACCATGTTAAATTGACATTTTCATATTTAAAAGCTGTATTGCTATTTCAGTTGGCCCCGTGGGTGGGATGGTGGCCCCGTGGGTGGGAAGGTGGCACCGCGGGTCGCACTGCTGACACACCTCCAGGGTTTGTCCGCCACTTCTGTCTGTGAGTATTTTACATGTTCTCTCCATGGTATGCGAGTTCCTCTAACTACTCTGATTTCCTTCTACTGTCGAAACACATGGATTCAGGCTAATTGCTGTGTCAATACTGCCCATAAAATGTGTGTCCGTGCCCTGTGGTGCCCTCCAGAGGGTAAACCCCAGCCTCGTGCCCTGTGATGGACTGGCATCTTCCACAGCCTCCCAGCCCTGTGCCATGTGCTTTCCCCCAACCCTGCTCACAATTAGCATTTGAATTAATTAATTTGACTTAAAATTGACTTAAAATTGTATTTAACTTATGCTGCATACCTCGGTTGTAACGAGTGGTTATTGCAGTCAAAGTTGCTCTTCTATCAGCTTGAATCAGTCGGCCCATTCTCCTCTGACCTCTAGCATCAACAAAGCATTTTTACCCACAGGGCTGCCACATACTGGATGTTTTTCGTTTTCACACCATTCTTTGTAAAGCCTAGAAATGGTTGTGCGTGAAAATTCCAGAGACTGTAACTACAGGTGGATCAGCTGACTGCACTCATCACACAGTTGATGGAGGGCCAAGCAAGCCAGGTCAGCCTTCCTTCCTCTCCTCCCAGACCAATGGTTCATGTACCGGTAGCCTTGCCTGAGAAGTATGACGGGAACCCGGATCACTGCCAGGCTTTTTAAATGCAACTGAGATTATGTGTGAAGGATGGCGAACGTCTGGGGATTATGTGTGAAAGAGCATTTTGTAGAAGAGATGGCGAAGGTCCGGTTCGTCATCTTTATGCTCTGTCCTAGTCCAGAGGGACCAGGCAACCGGTCGCCACCATCCGTGCGCGTATTTCTCTAAGAAGCTGACCCCTGCAGAACGTAACTACGACGTAGGGGACCGCGAAGTCCTGGCCATTGAGCTCGCCTTAGAAGACTGGAGGCACTGGTTAATGGGGGCTCACCTTCCTTTTCACGTTTTTTTTTTTTTTTACTTTTCACGGACCACAGAAATTTGACAGATCTAAAAAATGCGAAATGGCTTAATCCTCGACAATCTCGCCGGGCAATGTTTTTTACTCGCTTTCAGTTCAAAGTTACTTACCTCCCAGGGAAGAAAAATGTTATCCACTGGGTGCATGCCTCTCGGAGCACGGGATACCCTGGAAGCTCTGCAACCCAATTTCCCATCCCTTCTCGTCCCTAGTCACATGTGGCGTTAGACTTTATTACCAATCTTCCACAATCCTGAGGTAACACAGTCCTCCTCACTGTTGTCGATCGGTTTTCGAAAATGTGTCACCTCATTCCTTTGCTAAGCTCCCAGGAGCCCCGGAATTGGCTGACATTCTTATAACCTGGGTGTACCGGTACTATGGAATCCCAGAAGATGTGGCTTCTGATAGGGGCCCCCAGTTTACTTCCCAGGTATTCAGAGCTTTCTGTGCCAAGTTAACCCAGCTCGCCCTCTCTGGTCCGGCTTCCCGGTGGAAAGCTCAAGCGGACAAGCATTGATGAGCCACTCCCCACTACCGAGTGGCTATCGACATGCAATCCGAAATTTCGGTCCTGTTGCAAGCTGTCTGCCCATTTTATAGGGCCCTTTCAAATCATGCGGCAAGTAGGTCCTGACACCTTCCGCCTCTTGCTTCTGAGTGTCTATCGCATTAACCCTACATTTCATGTCTCACTGCTCAAACCCGTGCGTTATAGCCCAGTACATCCCCCAACTGATGTGGCGATCCTGCTTCTGTGCACTCTGCAAGATGCTTCCCGAGTGTACAAGGTCAGAGTACTTCTCGACTCTCACCGCCAGGCCGGGACCCTCAAATACCTCGTAGATTTGGAGGGGTTCGGTCCCAAGGAATGGTCTTGGGTGCCGGCGAGGGATGACCTGGATCCCGATCTGATCACTGCCTTCCACAACACACATCCCTCCAGACCTGCACCACAGCCCCAGGGTCGCCCCCGTCGATCACAGTATTCGCAGTATTGCAAAATATTGTTGCCATGTCTATGAGCCATACCGAGCATCTTTTTGTCTTGTGTTTTCCGTGCTTGTTTTGCCTGCCATGCCTGTCTTGCCTCGCCTGCCTGCTCTGCCTGCCTGCAACGTCCGATCTCCCGATCTGCCTTCCTGGATCCACCCGATTTGTCGTCTCCCCATCTTGTCACTACGTGTAAGACTGATCTTCCTAGATACCGAACCTTGGCGACCACCCCGACTACTCTCCTGGATCATGCTGTCATGCTTTGGTGTATTTGGTTGTGGAAATAAAGGATTTTCCTGTCATCTTGGGGTCCACTCCTGATCTGTCAGCTTGGTATAACATTTGGTTTGGCATTTGGTTTCCTGGTGATCTGGGTTTTCGTTTCTCCATCATGTTTGGAATTGTTCTGTCTGTTCTGGTTTTCTGAATTAGCTCAGCATCTCAGGTTATAATCACAGTTTGCTTGACCCGTTAGTTTTTCCTTACCATCTTGTCTCCACCCCTTGAGTGCTGTGTGGAGGCCTCACTATCAACCCTCTCAGTCCTGTCAGCAATGAGTAATCAACCTGTCAGTCACTCAACAAGCAGAGCTCCTGGCAATACCAAGGTACAGTTTGAAAACAGCTTCTGTTGAGCTATTTTTTTTTACACTTGTGTTTGTTATGGGACTTCTTGCAGATTAATACAAAGAGCAAAGTCCTCTCAAAGCTGAATAAGCTTCACTTTTCTTTAAATATATTAAATGTACTTTTAAGATCACAAGAACTATTGGCTCATAAGTTTTATAGCAATAGCAACAGCTGGAAAGGCCAATTTAAATGATTTGAAGTTAAAAAGTAAGGTGTGGGATGTTTGCTGTTCCTTTATAAATAGCCAGTGCCTGAAATCCACTGAGTCTGATGCATTTCCACCACCTTCTCCTGTCAGTAGAGCTCTGTGAAAATATACATCTTCGTGAACTAAGGTGCATATTCTCCTGCATCAAGCATACAGATATATTTTATGGGAGTCGGCGTGACTCATCAAGCAGTTATAAACTTTTACTCAAAGTTATTCTCCATTTCCTGTCGCTGAGGCTCATCAGGGGTTGGGCCTTTTCCAGCCTCCAGCATTGGAATAACAGCCAGACTTGCTACAAACATTTTGTTGTATTTGTACTCCAGGATTATTATGCTTATTGTCAAACAAACAATGAACAATACCCCTTATAAGGTAGAATGAATTTTATTTGATAAACACAACATAACCTTAACCATAAATAACCAAACAAAATGCAAGACCTTTGGTAATTTTACCTTTTTGATTGCATTCACAGACCTTTGTGGGGACCTGACAAATGGTCTTCGTAATTTCAAAAAAGAGAGGTTTTTTATTACATTGTGGAGAACATTTGGTCTCCACAATGTAATATGAACAAAAGAACAAAATTCATACACACACCCATATATACACTCACCTAAAGGATTATTAGGAACACCATACTAATACGGTGTTTGACCCCCTTTCGCCTTTAGAACTGCCTTAATTCTACG
>JAABNY020000034.1:25283289-25297555 GCA_015164015.2 Brevimyrus niger
GCAACTGCCATGTGATTGGTTGATTAGATAATTGCATTAATGAGAAATTGAACAGGTGTTCCTAATAATCATTTAGGGGAGTGTATAGCTCTCAGTGAAAGAATGTGATTGTTATCAATCTCTCAAGCAAATTG
Source organism: Brevimyrus niger (assembly GCA_015164015.2). NCBI lineage: Eukaryota > Metazoa > Chordata > Actinopteri > Osteoglossiformes > Mormyridae > Brevimyrus > Brevimyrus niger. The sequence continues at coordinate 25,283,424 of JAABNY020000034.1, forward strand.
TAAAACATTACTTTGTACTTCTGCTAATTTTGTAATCATGTAAGTGTTTTTAAGGGAGGTGTCAAAAAAGGCACTATTAGCTTAAAAATCTATGCAGATGATGAAAAAAGCTCAATAGAGCAGCATTCGACACTGCTACAACAAACACAAAGATAGGACTGGCTCAATTAGGAACAGAGAACAGCACAAATGACATGGGAATGATGAATGGGAAATTTATTCTAAGGACTGGTTTAACAAAAGGGTGCCGGGTAACTAAAATATCGTGAAGAGAATACAAGGGGACGCCAAGCAGGCACTCAGTTGAGGAATAGGGCAACACAAGTGGGGTTAGACACCCAGGTCTGGGACCATGACACGAAAAGCAAAGTGAGCTTCACACTGTCGGTAATCGGGAAGGTCAGTGAATGGGCTCATCACCTAGCTTTGCTGTGCACTGTGACACCCTTGCACGTGCTCTAACAAAGACTTACAGAACACAGATTACAAAGATACTTTGTCAAACAAATGAACCCAAACCAGTTAAATATAAAACCTTGCAGACAGTGAGAACACTAGACACAAACATTGATGTATTTGTGTAGAGTTGGTTGGTAATTTGAACCTCATTGCAATTAGCAGTCACCTCCAGCTGATGCAAGGGGGAGGGGGGGGGTGGAGCTATGGAAAATCTCCTTACACACCCACAGTTAAGTTTATTAACCTAATTTGACAGAACGTCTATAGAGTCACGCTTGAGATATGTACGTAGAACTTAGTGCTTACGATTAATTAGATAGCCAATGGCCCTTTGAAACCAGCAAAAGCCTAGGCCCAGACCAAATAAAAATGCCTGGAGGTCCCAGATTCCAGGATAAGATCCACTTCGGCCCATCTGGAGTCAATGAAGTGGTTTGAGTAACAATATATAACCAGAAAACAAGATGCAAAAACCCTATACATGAAAAATCCATACTGTGTATGTCATATTGAAATGTTATGTAACTGACTTATTAAACTCATATTTAAGATTATACTTTGGCTGAATAGTTAGGTAACCGACAATAAAGACAATATATATTGCTTAAATCACTGTGAAATATCTGTAGAAATATTTTGCTTATATATTTTGTACTGAGCAATATCTAACAAAACTATAAAAAATTAAATACAATTTTATTTCCAGCTAGCTCTGCAATGATCCCAAAAGAAACAAACCTGTTTTTTACTAGGATCGTTCCATCTTATTTAGCTTCACTGTTCATTTTGAGCTCAAAAATGCAACAATGCATGCACACCAGGGATTTATACTTCTGAACTTTTGGTCTCATTACATCAAAAAATATACCTTTGTCTTACCATTTAGAGACTATGCAGGTTTTAATCCCTAATTAGACTTAAAGAAATCACTTTTTTCTACCTGTGAGGTATCAGCAAAACACATCCCCAGTTATGATATAAATTAATTGCGAGAAAGGATGTCTTTCATAACGTATCACCTTAAGCGCTATTTTTGCAACTTTTGGGCCAAGCTCTCATGCCACTGCACGAACGCTACTTTAGCTGGGCTATGTGAATTCTGTACACCAATAAATCTGGAGAACACATTTATGGAAGAAGTGATGGGCATCCCAAGTGGCCGCATTAGAATTTTAATATCTCCAGTATTGTATTGGGGAATATTCATCATTTTTACTGCTACTGGTACACATCTTAAAAGGAGCATATTCCTAGCCTCATAAAACCAGTTTATTTTCTTTACATCGAGATCTCACATTCACTTAGAATTGCAATGCCTTTACTCTTCCAAATTGTCAACGTTACCACATTTATGTGTTTACATTACCTGTTAATGGGAACACTCGTCCTCAAGACACATACATTCAATCTAGACAGCGTGTTTCCATTAAAACATGTGGTGTGAGTGAACATGGTCTGTGTCAATATCAAACTTCTACAATGCTGATTTTACACTGCATTTTAATGGAATGCTTGCTTAAGCAGTTAGTGTATTTTGATATAGTCCTGAGTCCTCTCCTTCAGTTGCATATAAAGTCGTCCCAGCCCTCAGCACTCAATCTGCAGGGTGTCTCTCAGTGACAATGCATCATGTTTAAATTTATAGGATATTATGTGAAGAGTGGCAGACATCTTGTTATCAGAGTGCAGAGAGGACAGGCTTGTGCACTGCAATTCAGTTGGGACAAAAAAACAGGTGCAGGAATCTTGCTGCTGAGTGTCACGGTCGACTGCTCGGCGACAGTAAGGTACAGACTACTCAGCGACAGTAAGGTGCAGACTGCCCTTCAAGCTAGCGCCTGCAGGCAAAGCAAACTTTTTCAGGATTCTCCAGGACATTGTCTACCTACTCCCGTCCTTTGCCCCACACAAAATACCAAATGACAAATCAATCAAATTAGTATTTCCTTAGATATCATGCAAGCAAATGCTCTTCTACTTAATGTAGAATGTGAAGCCATGGTCTTACTCACTAAACAGAAAGGCAGGGCTAGCAGGAACACCAACCCTCACTGCTGCTCATTCTGTGGTATGGAAAAGCACCAGGCAAACACATGACTATATCCACAGCAAAATCCACAGAAAAAGCAGCTCCCTGTAATGCAGAGCCAGGGCAGTAAGAACACCCCAGGGAGCAGGTTCAGTGCAGACAATATGGAGAAAAGCTCTGCAGGTGGATAATTTCATTCTAGAAGAAGATATCACTCTGGAAAGAGCAGCAAGCTCCTCCAGGGTCACCCCAAAGTAGCATTAAACTCCTCTAGCGAAGAAAAAGACTGGGATGTGACATACATAAGGAGTCTCACTATATAGCAAACTGTGCTTCCTTCTTAACTGCTTTATCTTAATAAATGACACAGACCAAAAATTCTGCTGACACCATTAAAGTGCTAAGAGACCAGTTTTAAGCCATATCACATTTCATTTTTCATAAAACATTACATGAGAGTTTTTTTGCATGGAAATCCAATTCACGGCTTTCTGTTTTTGTTGTGTGGCTGATTTGAGTTTGTTCCTGACTGTTTTCACCATTACAGAGTACTCATAGATTCAGACATGAAGAAGTTTAACCCATATAATTTATATTGTTTTTTCATCTCAATGGCAAGAATAACAAGACATCTCCATGCACATCTGTCCTAACTTTAGCCTTCACTGGACGTCAAGCTAACAAGGTATTTAGTGTTACAAGAATATTTGTTGTTGTGATTGAAAGGGACTTAAATTAAGCCCAGTTTTTATAAACTCTTATAATCTCGTAATGGCTTTTAATTATTTTTATTTCAAAAAAACAAATCTAAATCACAAACTTGCAGTTATCCAGTTGTCTAGGATGCCCTGCATTTAACATGTCAAATGTAAATTAAACTGATTAATATTTATCATTATACTCAGACATTTGTTTCTGTCGGCTGGGACTTCATCATTACAGGAAACTCTTTGTCATTACAGGAAACTCTTTTTCATTACAGCAAACTCTTTTTCATTACAGCAAACTCAGGCGAGATCAAGCTGCTAAGCAAGCAGGTGATTTTATTAGGACTAGGGCAAAAGGAGCAGAATCGAGATGCTGAGACCTGATCACAGGGCCAGCTCTGTGGTCACAGTGGAAGGCAGAAATCAGGTCTGGGTGAAGGACATATATTGCCGGAACCCAAGGTCATTCTTCAGGGCCATAACCTTTCCAATTCACTAGATATTGTAGCTTCCCCCGCCAATGCCTGGAATCAAGAATACCAGGTATAGGTATAGGTATACCAGGTAGGCTGTACTGACATTTAACAGCATGGGAATGGGTGTACATCTGACTCCAGTGCATAAGCTGTGCTATACTATACCAGCTTCAGCATGGAAACATGAAACATGGACAAAATCTGGTAGATGTGAGAGGAGTTGTAGGCAGAAGGTTACAGGACTCACGTGCTGGACTCCATGGGATGTGCTGATGAACCCGGGGGCCAGCTTGCAGCAACCTTGGGGGCAGAAGCTCCAAATTCAATTCAATTCAATTTATTTTTATATAGCACCTTTCACAACAGAGTCGTCCCAGAGCGCTTTACAGGGTTGTGTTGTGATACATGAAACAGGTAGAGAGAGATACAGAACAGGAGAAAAAAAGGAAGGATAGAAATACCCAGATTGAATGACCGGTCAAAGAACAGGTCCCAGATGAGGACAATGGTTAACTTAGTGTTTCTGCCTCCAGAACCATTCAACCATTTGAATATTTTGGAGCCAGTCATCCCCTGCCAGGACAGAACTGGGCTCAGGGGAGCAAGGGTGGCTGATTTCCCAGAATGTATGGGAAAAGGGACAGGTTAGTGTCAGGCTGAAGCCGTGAGTTCCGTGCATACTCTAACTATGATAAGTAGCGAGCACAGTGAGTGGGAAGGTCTGCACATAATAACTGGAGGGTCTTCATTACCCCTTTATTAGTCCTCTCCATCATACCATTGGTCAGCAGATGGTGGCTGGAGGATAAACTGAGTGAGCCATTAAAATGCGAGCAGAAAGCATAAAAAAGACCCAATCTCTCTTGGAACTCTGTAGAACCGAAAGACCCAAGTCATGAGGATCTTGGACAGTTATGTAGCCTTTGGGAGCTTGGACAGGGGTATCAGCCATATCATCTTTGATGTGACTATGGTATCAGACATTTTCCTATGATGAAGGCAGGTTGGTGATAAAGTCTAGCACTAAATGTGGCCAAGGACACTAAGGTGAAGGAAGAAGCTGCATGTGTCCTGGAAAGCTAAACTCCTCCACCTCCTTCCTTCAGCCAGGCCACCAGAACCATCGAGTCAGGAGGCACACGGTGGTAGAGACCCCTGGGTTTCCTGAGCTTAGAGAGGAATGCACCCATTGTATGGTGGAGGGGACATTGACCTTTCCAGTGGGAGAGCTCGTTGAAGCGTGCTTGTTGCTCTGAGCGTCTTGAACGGAGTCATCAAGGTCCCAGGTGACAGAACTAATAAAACAAAAATCATGAAAGAATGTGACCTGTTCTTTGTTTTCTACCAGAGGTGTGAACTGGTGAGAGAGGTTATCAATGCTTTTCAGCCAAGGAAGGAATGTTACCTTGAATTCTAAGTGGGTGAAGAAGAGTGCCCAATGAACTTGTCGTGAATTGATATGTTTAGTGGATTTGAGATATTTGAGGTTGTGATGATCGGTGAATACTTCACAGGGGTGAGCAGCGAACTCCAGCCAGTGTCGCCACTCCTCCAGTGTCAACTTGATGGCCAACAACTCCCTGTGGCTGATGTTGTAGTTTCGCTCTGCAGGGGTCAGCTTTCTGGAAAAGAACATACAGGGATGCAACTTCCCACTCCCTCTGGCAACAAGAAAGCACAACCCCCACTACCCCCACAGCAACATGAAATTGGGTTGCTGCAGGACTTTTGAGGAGCAGAAGTGATCTTCGAGGCATCAAAGTTCCAGAAAACGCTGGAGCTCCTTCAGCCATGTGGGGGTCCCAAATGGTCTTCACCTTCTTCTCATCCATACCTACATCCCCAGGGTGGATCTTGAGTGTGCTCTAGTAAAATTCACATTTCTCAACTTTAACAAACATTTGTTATTCTCTCAGAGGTGCAGCAACACCTTCTGAATGTGTGAGGCATGCTACTCGGGTGAGGAGGTACACACCAGGATATCATTGATGTAGATGATCAGAAGGGGATTCAATAGGTCAGAGATGATGCTGCTCATTAAACCCTGAAAGCTCAAAGGGCTGTTGGGTCACCCATAATGCATGACCAGATATTTTAACTGACCCTAACTGGTGATGAAAGATGTCTTTCGTTCATCCCCAGCAATGATACAGATCAAGTTGTAGCTTCTCTAGGGGATCAGAGATAAGGGCTCACAGTACTTACAGGTAATAGTGTTCAATATTTGTTAATCGATACATGGCTGGAGACCTCCATCCTTCTCAACAAAGAAAAACCCAGAAGAGATGGGATAGGTTGATGGATGGAGTCTACCTTGCACCAGAGCCTGCTTGACATACACCTCTATCATCTCATCCACTGGCCTGGACAGCATAAACAGCCAACCCTTCGGCAAGGATGCCTCCTTCATCAGCATAATCAGGAAAGTCTGACTCCTGATGTGGAGGGAGGCCAAGCGCCTTAGCCTTACTGAAGATGTCAGCAAAGTCTCAAGACTCCCCTAGATTCTGGGTTTCACCCTCGAGGAGAGGTTTCTGCATGGCAGGGTGGCACAATCCGTGAGACAACAAGCAGACCAGGCTTTGATCACCTCCACGGCCCAGGCCACATATGGTTTGTGGTGCTGCAACCAGGGTTGTCCCAGGATGAAACTGTCTCTTAACTGGGTCCCTGTAATAAATCCAAAATCACTGCTGGTGCTGGCAGTGGCACTTTAGTGGAGACAGCAGGGCCTGACCCAGCTACGTAAGTTCTGGCTCGGGAACAGGGAGAGTGGGCAGGTTCCAAACAGCTTTGGGGTAAGATTGAGGTTGTCAACATTCACAAACGACATTATCCAGTGCAATGAATAGCTGGACATACTCGTTGAAAGTCCACACCTCACCTCAACATGCTAGCTATGCCTGTAGATTGGGGGTCAAAGCAAGCCGGTAAAGGACTTGAATACAAGACGATGGCCAATCAAGTCCCATGGCAATTGAGGGCAAAGTTGGTAGAGGTAGAGGTCAAGTAAGTGATCTCCTAGACTATGTTCCTATTGTGGGATGATCGAGGATGGCACTCAAAGCACGCTGCAAATCCACAGATAAACTAAACACAGACCCTTCTTAGTCGTCACAATTTTGTGGGCTCTTCCCATCAACAAAGAAATAACAATGTACATACTGCACTGCATGATAAATGCCCAAAATGGGTCTGGGTCACCATTACAACACTCAGGCATGGCAATGGGAATCTCGGGAGATGAGCATTGGTGTGACCTTGGGAGTGGAGAGGCAGCTCAAATAGCCAGCTGGAGCTGGCCGATAGCTGGTCGATCCAGCTGAGGGTATCTTGCAACTGATCTTGGAAGTTCACTGGCCCCATCATGTTCTCTGAGATGTATTCTGTCATGAAAGAAAACTCCAGAGATATCAAGGTGCTGAGCAAGCAGGTGTTTGTATCATGACCAGGGCAAATATACAGAAGCATAATTCAGATGCTGAGATGTGGCTGGGGTCATGGAGCGGACTGTCAGGTAAGCCAAGGAAGTCACTTCCACAGAAGACAATGGATGGGAATCGAGAGAATACAGGGATGCCGGGGGAAACAGGAGCAAATGGGAACATGGCCAGCAGGTCAGGGCTACATGGGACACAAGCATGAACTACCCAGTATGTCACACATGGAAGAACAATACCTCACACGGAGTGCATGGTGGCCCAGGCTTTTAAAGGGACCAACACCAGGAGTGGTTAATTCTCTAAGTGAGCTGGCATTCTCACAGAATTTATAAAGCATGTGTTTGAGGAAAAGTCAAACTTTTATCACAAGAGACTAAAAGAGATGCCAAAGCTGGAAACAAAAAGGAAACTCTCTTCACAGGAATCAGAAGACTCTAGAGATTTATTAGTCATACATGTCTAAGGAAGGAAGCCACCACATTAATATCAGTGATTGTGTCAATGCTATAAGATACAAGTCAACCCAGAATTAATTAGCAATAATAATAATAATAATAATAATAATAATAATAATAATAATAATAATAATAGTAATAATAAGAAGAAGAAGAAGAAGAAAAAGAACAAAAAGTAGAATATGCAAGAATTATTATTTGCCAAGGTAGTGTTACAATTGTACAGTACGTTAAAAAGAATAGCTTAGGCAGGTAATATACTTTACTGTGTCAATTACATAAATTGTGTCTGTAGTTGTGTTATACTTCAATAAACTGGAGCCTATCAGGCAATGTCTTACCATGTGTTGCGTTGCTGCCAGGTGCAGGTATTCCCTTTAGGGGGTGGGGGGGGGGGGCAGCTTTGCTCTGCTACTGCTGCTCTTCCAAATGGATGGGATCCTTCAAATATGTGACAGATGAGATCTGGAGTGTGAGCAGCTAAGGTTCAAACTTTGCGTCAACTTTTCAAAGTAGAAGCGAGCAATGTGGCGTGTTGCTATGATGAGCTGGTAATACAGGAAAAAAACTATTTGCTGTCAAGATGAGCACAGAGACAAGTGTGTCAACGAGAGCAATTCTTCATGCTTCCCAGTCTCTGCAATGCTTGCTGCACCCAGTGTAATGGTGTGTTAGCCTGCTCACTGTCCCTGGTGTGCGTTTCTGTTTTTGCCGCAACTGCAGGAAAATATTTGTGAAACATTAACAAAAGGGAAGAAGATAATCTTCATGATATTTGATACATCCGTACAAAAGTAAATTTAATAGAGGCACTTGATCATTTAGGATATATCCATCCATCTTACATATCCGCTAAATATCTACCTGTTCACAGTGAGCCTCGGCTCCCCGGCAGAGGAACACCCTGAGGCCTATCGCACAGACACTGAGGAACGTCGGGAGACCATGAGGAGATGCTGCAAACTCCACCCACACTGGGGGCAAAAACCACACCCACAACTTTGGATGAATGAGGCGACCACACTGACCTAATTTTATATATGCACAAATTAACCTGTTCATAAATGGATGTTTCAAATGGGTCGGAGCATCAGGTTGGCCCGTTTGGCCACGCACAACATCTTACAGTGAAAGAAGACCTGTGACCATTGTACTGAAGTTTGCTGCTTCAAAATGACGGCCTGACTCTCCCTGAGCCTTGTCCCAATCCTCGTCTAAATAGGAAGTTCAGACTTTATTGCAGCTACCCCAGCATGGTTTGTGCTAATACTAAGGCCACATACAACGTATAACAGTTTTATTCAAAAAACAGACAAGTTCCTGAAAGTGTAACTTATCTGCTGCTTGAAAATCCAAGGCCAATGAGCAGTCAGAAGACTTCTTGCACAAGGGCAGATTAAACTGTGATACTGGGAAAGATTGTAAGTCTTTCTTTAAAAAAAAAAAAATCTCTTTGGAGATTGGATGGGTTTGCTTTCTTAAGTTTTGTTGCTGGGGAATCTTTTAATGTCTTTCAGCAGATACACATACCGATGGCATAACAAACATCTGAGACACACACACACACACACAACCTTCAAACTGTGGACAAATTAGAGTTTCTACTATTGCTCTTGTGTCAGAAAAGTAGATTTCCTGGAGGAGGAAGAACTGTTTCCTACACTTAGCGTACACTCAGCTTGCAGCATCTATTACTGTGACGAGATGCCATCAGGCATTTCGGCTCTGTCTGCCCCTCCTGGAAATCTCTGCCTTGTACTTCTGGCCTCTTTCTTGCTCTCCCACTAAACCCATTGCTCTGTTTAACATCATGTCTCCCACCATGCAATACACACCTCACATCTCAGATTAATCATTTCTGGTTTTTTTTTCCTTGTATAAAATCCCTGGCATGTTTATGAAGGCAGCTAGCATTGACTTAGCCACAACTGCAGGCAGATGTGGTATATTGAGACAGAAATGAGTGAGAAGTGTAGTATACTGTATTGTTATTCAAAGGACAGCTATTTAGGTGGGAAAAAATGGGCAACACACACACTCCCCGTGTAATTCAGTACAGATTATGCATGGTGATGGTACATTACTGGTACTGAGATTTCCCAGTACTGCTTAGCAGTGAGTACTCGTCCACTTCAAACCAGTGAGTACTCACCCACTTCAAGGACTGACTGGACAGTTAAAGGCTGATGAAAAGAAGTGCTTTGTAATATGGCTAAGCTCCAGGTGGAATGCTGAACAGAACCGAGTGAGAATCATGGTGGGAGAAAGTAGTGGGTAGTAACGGAGGAGTGAAGATGGGCTTAGCAAAAAGATGATGAGGTGAGAGAAAAACAAGACAACTATCATCAAGCTCTGCCCAAGGGAAACATGTGGGAAAGCAATTTTTGGCTTATGGGGAGAGAAGGTGTTTGCTCCGGCGTCAGGCTCTGGGGGCGTGGCCTGTATCTGATCAGGCACCAGACAAAGGTGAAGCCAACAAAGGTCCCTGTTGACTCGTGCCCACACCCCACAATGTTACTGAAACCTCAGGTTCAATATTCTGTTTCCTGGCTAAAAAACCTTTTAAGCATATGTAGATGCATACTGCCATACTGTTAATTCTTTGTTTCCTCAGATAGCTGTCACTGCTTAGCTTTGGCGATGTGTCATTTTGCGTACCCAAGATCTTAAATCAATGGGTGTGGATTTGTATTATGAATATTAAATAGACACGCCGATGCAAGGCATTGACCTTCATATGAGCTCCCTCCATCTTTAGCAGATGTAATTTGTCAGTGATGATGTGTTCTTCAGGCAGTACTGCCATACCAAGAACGTCAATGCCATGTTTCTTAAAACTTATTCGCTCAGGCTTCACACAAGGCCAACGCTGATAATTTAAAGCTGATTTCTTTTTTATAAGTGGAGGGGGAATGAGTTAAACCCTATTAAATTCAGCCCTGAGGGCCCCTTCAAGAACATCTCTTTAGGAAACGAAGCTGGAAGATTCAGACAAAGAGCAGAACGAGTGAAGCCAGCCCTTCCACTACAGCGGCGAGCGCGTCAAATGGACATGCAAGTTTATTGACCCGGGCGCCGTCTGCTCAGTATGGCTGGTACAGCCCCCTCCCTTGGCCTCCGTTTCTCGTGGCTCACGCATTACTTATTCAGCTTGTTTAGCAAGCTTCAGGAGTCCTGGCAGTCCTGGCAGGGAGGATCTATTGAGCAGAGGTATAATAGATGTAATACATCAATGCATTTCATTTGAGCAGCTTTAATTAGGCCTTCCCTGGTCAATTCATCAATTCTCCGCAGCACTGGCGGGATTGGGATAATACCAGGCTTCCTGTGGAGCATGCGAATTGATGCACTTCTGCAGGCTCCTGCTACTCATGCTGCAAGCCCAGAGAGTGAAGCACTGATGCATCTTTAGTTGCTGTTCCTTAAGCTGTGCTACCCCCGGAACAATAACCTGATTAATATTTTATGTGAGTTTTAGCGCAGGACAGCAGGCGGGGTGATATTTGAGGGCCAGAAAAGTTGTGGGTCTGAGCTGAGTTAGTAACTCTGGGTGAAGGCTTCTGTTAATAGAATGTCATTAAACTAATTTGATAAGGTCAAGCTCATTGATGATCAACGTGAAAAAGAAAATATTATTGACCTTTTAAACTTCACCTTTCTGGACATTAGCGTCTAGGGTGACCCGATGCCTGTACAAGTTACACTGTCGCCTGGAGGGAATCTCCTGGTGAGACTGAATCCCCTGGAGCCACAAGGACCCTCAGAGAGACTCCCAGCATCACTACAACATGCATCCATTGGTGTTACTATACATATATCAGAATTATCATACAACGAAATTTTGACAAACAGGGTCAGCAGGTTACAGAGGTTAAGGACCTAAGCTTACGGCCAAACTGCAGGGAGTTGTAATGCAGACCCCTGAGCAAAGTGCGGAATTCCTCCCTAAGGGGATTTTCCAAGCAATCTATAAATGAGGGATTAAGCTACTCCATTTGACCCTGCTTAAATACTGTCTGTGTCAGTTTGATCGTTTTAAATAAGGTCAAGTCACTTTTCTTACAGACTGGAACTAAGTCTTCATGAAAGCCAGTTTGTAAAACCGTTGCAATTTGCAAAGAGGAGGAAACACATTTGACGAAATGTTGTTGAACAGGCCCATTCTTGGTGAAAATGCGAGTTAATGCAGAACAAAGCCACCAAGACATTCAGCTTAGTGATAAACAGATGCAGCATTCTTTGCAGCAAAAGGACAGAAAAGATGTCTACAGTATACTTCCACAATTTCAATCACAAAGATACATTAACTAATTAAGTAACTACACAGCCTCATATAGCCTTTGATGGGAGTACCGATCAAACAACAAATAAATATATGTGGAATGTCATGAGCAGAAAAAAAGACGATAATTACCAGAAGTTTACACCGGTATAAACACGGTGAATTATAGTGATATTTAAGTCAAGCTTGATGAATCCTGGCTCTCCTTAGTGACTCACATAGCTAGTTTCTGTTCCCGAGGTGCAGACAGAGTTCTACGATCTAGATCATGGCTTGAATGTGCACTTTGTCTTTCGCAGATTGTGACCAGAGGGCCTTAGAAGCTAAATAAGCTGGCCTGTTTCCATGGAGGCCGATTATGGGATTTATCTTCAGTGGTTCTCAAAAAAAGAAAAAAGCAAACAAACAGGGCTTCATCAAGTATGCCAGGCACCCGTGAAGTAATGGCTGCTGTCGGGCGCCATGGCTCCTCCGGGTGGCGCTCCGGCCTGGCACATGGCAGCTGTTGATTTGTCAAAGAGGAAGTAAGGTACACAGCACAGGAAGTGAAAGAGAACGTCTCTGTAGGACCAGCCAGGGCAAACCAAGGATAGAGGTTCACCTGGAGAACTGGACATCAAAGCTTCAGTGCAACTCAAGGACATCATTTTGTAAATGTCAACATACATGGGGGGCAAGCCTAAGCTTACGCACAATTCAGAGAAGTGAGTTAAAAATGTCTATAAATGCTACGCAATTTGCCCTACGATGGTTTGCTGCCTCGTCCTGGGTTGGTTCCCTGCCTTGTGCCTGCAGCTGCCTGAATCAGCTCCAGACCCCCCACGACCCGGAGTAGCACAAGCAGTTTCAGGAAATGGATGGATGTGTTAAATCTCTGTATGTGGGTGTGTATGTCTCTCCGTTTCTCTTTTGATCCTGTTGCGTTTTTGCCCTCCAACCGATCCGGTTCCAGGTTTACCCATCTCTCCCACCAAAAGTGCCAGAAGTGCCAAAAGTTTTCATTAGCTTTTCATTGCCTCGTTTCTGTTTCCTGTCTCTCAGCCGCTAGGACTATAAAGCCCCACAACCCCGTTTAACAGCTTTTGCTGCCTCTCAGCCGCTTGTATTTTAAAGCCCCACAACCCCGTTTAACAGCTTTTGCTACCTCTAAGCCTCTAGGATTTTAAAGCCCCACAACCCCGTTTAATAGCTTTTGCTGCCTCTCAGCCGCTTGAATTATAAAGCTGCACAACCCCCTTTAACAGCTTTTGCTGCCTCTTTAAAACCCCACAACCCTGTTTAACAGCTTTTGCTGCCTTTGCATTTGTGTTGATTTGCGATTCCTGTATCTGATTTCCTGTGTGTTACAATCTTGTTTTGGCTCTCAGCGATTTCGCATTTGCATCTTGATTTGGCTTTGGTTATCTCACATTTGTGATGTTTACCTGTTTTTCTGACCCAATGTTTGGCTAATGACTACCCTTTCTGGATTTTGGTTCAGACTCAGTAGCCCTGTGTATTTTTTATGAACCATATGTGTATATATTTCTGTGTAAGGGTTGTAGGGAGTGGCTGCCGACTACTTTCTGCCTGTGAATCGTTTGTCTCTGTTTTCTGGTTGGTGAGGTAGGAAGGGGAGCGACGGTCTTTTGTTCTCTTTTCTTTTGGTTTAGTAAAGTCCTATAGCTGGAATTCATGTAGGTAGTTTACTTGTTTTATTTATTATTTTGGCCTTTGGCACCCCTGAAGGTCACCTTGGTGTTTCGCATTTATCTCACTATATCAAAATGTACTTGAAATATATCCAATCTTAACTATAATTATACTGTCAGTCAGTTATTTTTCTGCCCCCATCTCCTTTCTCCCTTCCTGTTCCCTGTCGTCCTCCCTGTTTATGCCTCAACCCTAGACTGGGATGTAACCGACGGATGGATGGCTATGCAAGCATTGGCAAAGGTATGTTCAGGTAATTGAAAATAGAAGTGGAGCAATGTCAGTTTCAGTTCATCGTGACAGTAAGACTTCTTTGAATCATACTCCCTTGAAAGTTAGATCTAGTTTTTTTTTCTTCTTTTTTGTCTCTGAAAGGCCTTCTCTTTGTCTGTGGTGTAATCACTACTTCACCATCCCCACCATTAATCCTATTTCCCAAGAAATGAATAATGTGCATAAATATAAGAGAGACAGCTTTACTCCGATGTCTCACCCCAGCAGCAGGTCCCAAAAGGGAACCAGAGAGAATGTAGATGCATATAAAGAGTTGGACAGGAAGGCATAAAAGAAGAAAAATGAAAGCAGCCAT
>JAABNY020000034.1:25322681-25351334 GCA_015164015.2 Brevimyrus niger
TGGTGTTCGTGTTGTGTTTGTGTGTGGGTGTGTTTGTCACTGGGCGGCGACCCCCCCCCCCCCCGGGGGGGCCCGGGGGGGGGCCCGCCCCCCCCCCCCCCCCCCCCCAATCCTGAGTGACCAGGATAAGCAATTAGATGATGTATGAAGCAGAAAGGTTGTTGAATCTCATGAAAGAACACTGAAAAAAATAGTGTTTGGATTCAAAATAAACTTCCATTATTTTCAGGCAAATATGTTACACAACAGCTTATAGACAGAAGGATATGTGAAGGAATCTATGAACTCATTTATTCTGTATTCTCAATAAGCAGATGAAGTATTTGAACAAAACATACATATAGCATGTCCCTGATGTGTAACATATGTGCTGTTTTTGATTTATAGATTTTGAGTGGGTCACCTGAGGGACCCATAAATTTGTTAACGAGAACTGAAGATATGGAAATAGCTACTCAATTGACCTTATACAAGTACAAATCATTTCAGTTACGATTTGACCTTTTCACCCCACTTTATCTCTGCCTCAACTAAACAACCCCTCCGTGTCATCAGCCTTGGTTTGCAAACGGGTTGCAGTGAAAAGGTCATTAACAAAAAATTATTCACGATTTTATCAAGTTGTCTGTAAGACCAAAGTGTCCGTTAATAGATGCAGCCTTGATTGCCTGTATTAAACACTATCACCACAGACGGTTTACAAATACAACAGCAATATCACTGGTAATTTCTGCTTCTTCAAGTTCTGATGATTTACACGGTATGTATGAGTGTAACAAAGAGTAGAAGGTTAGAAGACAGCACTCCACAACCAAAGGAATCCTCCCTGCCAATACTTTTAATAATCACTGTAAATATGTCATTGCCAGCTCCGTGAATCCCTCCCCCTCAGAAGCACATATCCTCTTAGGAATCTATGGGAGGCCAAACAATTCATCAGCTTACCCAAACAAGGCATCACCTGTGCACTGTCCAGCTGGACGTAGAGCGCAACCCAAACTCCACAGCACTGCACTGTTCAGCTGGTGTGACACTGGTGCAGCACTGCTGGTACTGACCTCTTGGCACTTGTTGGCACTGACCTCTTGACACTTGCTGGCACTGACCTCTTGACACTTGCTAGTACTGACCTCTTAAAAAAACAGAATTAATGTTGTCAGGCCTTATGTTGTGTCTCCTTTACACCAAATGCAGCCAGCCAATGCCTCAGCATAGCCAAGTAGCAGAACGAGAGGCAACAATAAGCAAGAGCACTGCAAACAGAAAAAAAACATGAAAGGCTTTTATTTTCATTTGTTACCTTTACTGTTGTACTGCACTGCCAACGACATTGTACTTTACTTAGAGGAACTTAAAGTGAACATAAGAATCTACTGGTTTAAAAGTATCACAAAATGTAAAGGTTTAATGTAATCCTAAATAGTAACACTTTTCTTTGAAGGGGCACAAATAATGCAGTATTATGCTATTACTTATGTATTAATTAACCACAAGCTCACACAGTCTTTGCTACATATCAGTTTCATGGTGATTCATCATTGAGGAATCTTGACATATGCTTTATCTCAAGCAGATACTATAATTGTTACTATATCTGTTAATTTTGTAATCCTTAATTAATTAATTGTGGAAGCACTGAAGGAACTACTAAGGAACTACTGAAGGAGCAAGCTGTAAATACAAGTCCAATGAATCATCGTGCATCATTTATCTCAGATAGGAATTATATTTGTTCATGATTTGTATGTGATTTGCACTTCAGTAGTAAATGGGCTATTACTATTTGTGCCCCATCAAATGAAGTTTTACCAATAAATGAGGATAACCAAAAACATAATAATCTGAACAGGATAAAAGCCTAGCCCCTAAAAAGTACAGGGTGTACACCACCTGTAAGAAAAATTACCAAAGAGTCGATAAAGATATTATTATAGATATTATTTATGTTTAAGTGATCTCTTTGATGGCAAGTGTTTATTGTTTAGTTATTACCAGTTTCTCCTTCTTAAATTCTTTCCTGTAACAAGACTGTGCTATTGAACAGTCCGTGCGACCCAACACAATAGCATAGCTGTGCACATGCACAACACGCACAACTCAACATGATCGTATGGTGTGGAATTGGACAACAAGCGTAATCCTGGATAGCAGAGGGCAGTGGGTAGGTGGTGTCTATCTTGGCCAGGCTTATGAATTGTTTGGGCCGACCCTTTGACTCAAGGGTTGGAGCTAAATCCAGGCATCCTAGTGCCGAACCTAGCCAGAATGCAATCATGGGACACTAATTAGTCAATTCATGCAACATGCAACATCCAGACAAAAGGCAAAGGCCGGGTTTGAACCACCCCACTTTGGGAGAAATGCAACCGTGGAAGCCTCCAAATAAGCCTCGCTGCAATTACCGGATGGATCTGTCTGCTAAATTTTACAATGTTTCTATCCCTTGAGGCCACTAATGTTGTTGGGACTTTTATTTTGATAAAGCTATATTCCCTTGCTGGCCTATGATGGCTGTTGTTCCAAACTGCATTGCCTTGGTGGGAGCATACAGATGGATTTCAGGCATTAATGACTTTCATGTCGATGAAGTAAAATATCTCCGTCATACGTTGCTAAACTGCAGCCAGTCTCATTCCATCTTTGATTCCACTATTTCACGGGCTGCCTCTAATATCCACTCTTCACTCCTCAGGATCTCTTCACTGGCAGCCAAACTGGTTGATGCAGCAGCTGAACTTGCAGCTAAGGAAGCAGAATATGATGTTTTGCCCGAGAAGGAAAAACAAAGGGGAGGCACAAGAAAAAAATTGATCACTCAGAAATTTGAAACAGCGGTGAGGGCAACTCATGCTAGACTAGATCCATAACAAAGAGGCCACGTGTAAAGCCAGAGGCCACGCACGGCATTCTGGGAGTGCAGAGCAATAGCTGCCATGACCACCCTGCAGGTCAGCTGCCTGACAACAACAAATGATTTGCTTTGCAATTTCATGACAGCGCCACTCTCAACAGGGCTTGTAGTTCCAGAATAACTGTTGTATTTTACAGATTTGCATCTTACAAATTTTCCATAGCTCTGACAATGTGCCATGAAAGGCAAAAGCAATGAAGATTTCATAAAACCTGAGTCAGGACTCTATTGTTCAGCTGGGATACTACATATTCTTCAGAAATATCTGTTCAACTAATGTAAAAATAAGTACATTTAATGCTGCTTTTTTGAATGTCCAACATTCAATACATGCATGTATGAAGTGCAATAGATAAGCAAGTAAACAAACCAACAAAAAGCCTCAATTTAAAACCTTAAATGTGAATAGTGTTATGAAAGTATACCCTTCCACAAAAAGGAAATTAAAAACAAAATGTCAGTGGTTGAAAGAATGCCTACTTATTTGTTATATTATATCTCCAAAAGTCACCGAAGTGGAGTTTGGAAATTTCAGTTTCCTAGCAACAATACAAAAATTCGAAAACTCTGATAAAAAGTTAGTTTTATCAGGTGCAGTGTGCCACTTAGAAGTGAGGGAGAGCCGCATCCCCGCATGATATTCCCTAGGCGGTGTGATGGAACACCATTCTATCATTTATTTTTCATGCATTTTGCGGAAATTCAATGCTGTCAGATGAAGATGGCCCTCACATGTGCCTGAGGCTGCGGCAGGGTTTGCCGCTGACCCCAGCTATGCATGTGCGGCGCCGCGCACCCACATCCTCCTGGGCCGCCTCGGAGAGCCCAGGTGATTACCAACAAAGCAAAAATGATTAGAATTCTAACCTTTAGTTCAATAAGAGACTGAGAGAGACAGAATGCTGTTCGTTTTTTATACTTCATGTGAAACAGCAGAGTGTTTTCTCCAATCGAGTGCCGGCCCTGCAGGTTTGCCTAAGGCACTGTGTTGACGGAGGGCCATGCGTGCATCGCAGCGTCTTCCAGGGACGGCATTGTGAGTTGCGACTCGCACACCAAAGCTAGAAAGGCACCGGTTTGCCTTGTGCACATAATTCTTTTATGCCAGTAAGTATCCGTTACTACTTTAAGCTACACTTCGCTCCAAATCAACAAATGATACTGTTCGCATCACATTTGCCTCGTTACTTGTGGATTCATGTTTATAATTGTGTCCCCTTGCATTTTCAATGAAAATGAGCATTGGGACCACAGTGTTTCTGTGCATTGGAACAGGAATTACAGTAACTCAATCAACATGTAAGAAGTCACATTTTCTCATCATACCATTAAAATCAATATGCTATTTTAATGTATCATATGGACAAGCCTCTTTGACTGCATGGTAAACCATATGTGTTGATGATTATGCATGAATTACAATTAGTACACACAAATTTTAGATGTGAGGAACAAAAATACATTAGGTTTAAAACTGTATTATATATCTTGACACAGTAGAAAAAAAATGTCCTTGTCTTTCCAAATAACATATTTTTTGTAATAAATTTGTTTACTTTAGAATCTAGTGTTCCAGTGGTCATTGACAGGTACAGTGAAACATCCACTATAAATAAATGAGAGCAAAAAGTTTGCTTCAATGTGCTTCATATATTTTCTCAGCAGATTAGAAGTTGGTCCTCAAGTTGATTTGAGCACCAGTGTCCTTCACGCACACCAATCTCACGACACCATTGGTCCATTTCCAGAACTCCTCATGCATAAGTCAGTGTAAAATAATAATAATTCTCCTCTGAAACTCTCTGTGGTGTATATTAATCCGTTCGTAGGATTATGAGTTTTGAAAACTCAAATTACGTGTAAAAATCCCTCAGGTTCACATTTAACAAACACTAAATATGTAAAGTGCTTTATTCCTCTGTTCCCCCTATTAAAAAAGCCCAGTTGGCCTAGAATAATTTATCAGTTACCTACCTGCAGAGAAGTAAGGGCTATAGAAATTAATTACATTGATAACAAAGGTATTTTTGTACACGCTATAGGAACTCACCATTTCCTCTATGGTCCCCTGTAAAAAATCAACACAATATGTCACCTAGTGTAATAAATTATTTTCTAGCAAGCCATTTTTACAGATTTTTCAGCTGAAGTTATAGTAGCCATCCATCTATCCATCCATCTATCCATTCATCTATCCATCTATCTTCCACACTGCTTACAATACCATAGTGAGCCTGGAACTTGTCCAAGCAACCGAGGGGTCTGAAGATGGGGAATGTCCTTCATGGTTGCCACTCCCAATTTATGGGTGATTTCGAGGCTGTATGAGGAAACCAGAACTGTAATGAAGAAAATATGCAAACTGCAAAGCTACAGAGGCAGGAATCAAACCAAGAAGCTGAAGTCACAGAACTGCCTACCGAGTCGCCATTTAGCCCAGATTCATTTAATATTCTGCACAAATATAAAAAGCCAAATGGATAAAGTGGTAAAGAGTAGCATTTGGTTAATGGATGGTGTATTCGAACATCAGTGACATCTGAAGTGGAGCATTTGTTTATCCTAATGGCATTTCAAATACGGCCATCACCTAATTTTACTTCTCTTAAGGGAGAATCTAACAAAAACAACTTAAAACCATCATGTGTAAACAGCAGACGGGGGTCACCTGCCTTACGGTTCCTTCCTTTCCTCCACAGTTGTCCACACCAGAGCCTTTTTGGCCTAATAATGGTAGACAGCTGTTAGTCATGGCTTAGTCCAAAACAAGCAGATTATTATAATAAATTTTTGCTTCTTTAATGGCTTCGAGCTGTTTTGCTCAAGATCAGGAGAAGTATTTATTTACAGCTAACTTTTTTCACTTTGGTCATTTTGCCAGGTTTTTCTTCTTTCTTTGTTTTTGTTTTGAAGCCCAACAATTAGTGAGTCCCTGAGGCTTTTATGCGCATTACTGTACACAGTTTTCAGGAGTGGCTTCAAAGGCACATGAAGAAGGGAAAACGTTGCCTGTCCCCATTAAAAGTAAGTCTATAGCATGGCGGGATGTTAAACGATGAGTTATCCGTTTACCTACACAGAGGCTGCAAAACACTTTTCACTTTAGTTAAAGAAATAATAGAGCTTCCTGCAATTATTCTCATTCAGTAATACCACTGCATTTGTTATTGTTTCTTAATGCCATATTTCTGACTGTTTATTTCATTCCGAGACCTTCATTCTGACAGGGTATACCAGGGACCAATTTCACCACTGGATGAAAAGACTGACTGTGTCCATAAACAGCATAGCGTGTTGCCCTCCCTGTGGAAGTGACACCACCCTTTATAGCAAATGATCCGGCATGTAGGACACATTCGATGTGAATTTTTTTGTCCTCTAGGTGACACGACGGTGGTACTGTGCGGCTGTCACTGTCAAAATGTGCCTACGCCTTATCACAAGTGACAACAAGGTTGAGCTTGGACAGGGAAGGATTTATATTAAATATTTCAGAATGGGGGAAGTAGAAAACATGATATTTCTTCCAAATTGTTTATTTTTTTTTGTAATTGTATCAGTGCTGATTGATTCAGACCAGTCGTTAGTAAGAATAAAAGGGTTGTTATCCCAATTCCGTTACAATAGCATAATCCTGAACGCAAACATTTTCCCATGTGTTCACGTAAGTTCTTATGAAGATATTGCTGCTTGAAACAAAGGCTTTCTGCTGCAATGCAAACAAACAAACAACTTCTCTAAACATACTTGCAAATGAGCTTGGCAGCATTGCAATGAATAGTTCTTGTAAGTTCTTCTTATGAAGATATTGCTACTTGAAAGAAAGGCTTTCTGCTGCAATGCAAACAAACAAACAAACAACTTCTCTAAACATACTTGCAGATGAGCTTGGCAGCTTTGCAATGAATAGCACAGAGAGACAAATAACTGTTAATAGATGTTAGATGTTAAGGCCAGCTCAGCAGAAGGCTGTATCAAGCACAAGTTAAGTCTTCAATGGAATACTATGTACAAACTTTGATTGTCTCATTTCAGAAAGGATATTGCCCGATTAGAACAAGTTCAGCGAAGCACAACAAGAATTATTCCTGTTCTTGAAGGGCTGCTGTAGACGCAGAGGCTTGAAGCACTAAATCTATTTAGTCTCAAGAAAAGGTAGCTGAGAGGTTTCCTGATCCAAGTATACAAAGTCCAGAGGGATGTGGATAAGGTCAAGCCTGTGGACTTTAATATTACTATCTGTGGAGGAATATGAGGCTAGAATTGGAAACGAGTCTCCAGTTTTGATCAGAACAGAGAAAAGGCAGCTTCAAATATTTTTCCTTGTCAAGTCTAAAACTCATTCAGATTAGGAGCAGATAAATTTTAAAACTCAAAATGTGAAGATAGAACAAAAAGCCAATTTTTAATGTGCATGTGTATTTATGTATGGATTTCTCATAAGATACCATGATTATTTAGAAAAGTGGCTGCAAGACAAGTCTGTTTCTAAATGGGCTGAAGGTTGTTACATCAAATTAGCACTAGACCATTATAGTTGGGACTGCTGCTTCAAACGAAGCGTAATCACATTCACATTTGCCCAGTACTCCACAGGACATTTCCATAGGATAGGTTTTGTTGTGATGTGCTTTGAATATATAATGTGTCCATTTCACCTCACACTTTAGCTAACCGTCTATCAATAATCAGTCACGGCTAGAAAAAAAAGGTCTATTAGACATGACAGCTGGATATTAAACATAATCTATATCTCTAGCCTAAAATGTAAATTTTGACCATTAAATTGCTTTAATGTAAAAAGTTGTGGGTAAGGTATTCACCTTTCATATTAGAATAGATTCTCAAAAAGGTTGATTTAAGAGCACATTAAAATAACATTTAAATCTGAGTTTGGAGCACTTTAAAAGCAAATGAATGAATACCAAGTATATTCCTTTTTTTTCCTGCAGTGTCTTTAAAAGTGCATTTCTCGCTGTACGAGAGAGCACGTCCCGATTGAGCGAGGAGCGAGAATGGAAAATATGAAGCAGCAAACCTGGACGAAACAAAGGGCCATCAAAATGTGTAGCGATTGTCAAGGTACTCATACCATATTCCAATTTATGCATGAGAATAATTTAAGCAATTTAATTCACTCCTTGATCACTTCTCAGGAAAAATTCCCACTGAAAAGAATGCAAAGTGATTTTTGTGGCCTTTATTTATAGGTGAAATAGGATTTATTTTTAGCAATGTCTTTAACCAGCAAAGCTTTTAGGTTCCTTTCTTTCACATAATCCAACTTTGAAGAGTTTTTTCCTGTGAAGTTTTGATTGAACTTAAATTAAATCAGCCCCATTTAAATCTGCTTTAGCAAAATTCTAATGCAATAAGACAATTATAATAAAACTGACATTTTTGTATCATTTTTAGCCGCACATTTATATTGATTTGTTTTCAAAAAAGAAAAATTAATGGATAATGTTCAGAAAATATTGACACACCTTCTGAAATTTTTTTCCTGACCTCAATGTAAGATTTAAAATGCAATAATATTAAATTATCTTCCTTCCAGTAATCATTTTCCTTTAAAAAAAAAAGTATAGACTGCCAGTTGACAGAAGACAATATCGATGCATCAGCAAGCTCAGACAATACTGAAGAATCATGTGAATTCTGTAAACGCGAACAATGATGTAAATTCATCATTGAAACAATGGAAACAATGTATCTTTACCAATTAAACACACTATGGAAAAAAATTACAAAAACATTTCGTTAGACTAGCAATCTTGGTCCTTTTTCATGCATCTTATGAAGAAAAAAAATCTCTGTAAATTGCCATAAATATAAAAATCTAAAACAAGTGTACAACACATAAACTTTTGTTAATAATTACAGTAATGCATATTTTGCTAAAAATGTTGTAAAACTTTAGCATTTATTTTATATTCATTTAATTCTGGCACTCAGTGTTATATAAAAATAACATATCCTTATTGCCAGTTTCAATACACAGACATTTTTTCCGCAATTAAAATGAATTTTCACTGTAAATAACATCTGAACTTAGATTCAGTACAGAAAGTGGCATGCGTGTAAAGGGTTATCTAATAAATAAAGATGTACTGGATGTTTGATATAAATGACATTTGAATAGGCCCTTGTTGCTGATGTTGATTACTGCACAGTGTCATCGCCAAGGTCACCATGTACACAAGGATGCCACCTTGAATTATGTTCTTGTGACGAAAGGAAACAAGTTCAATTGCAGCTGACCTGCTAAAGTATGACAGCAAGACAAGAATAATTAATTCCACTTTAACTGCAAAGGACAGAGCAATCATCTACCAAAACTGCCAGCAGATCAGATTGTGTAGAGCTAAGATACTCCTATAGTCCAATATCTAGCTGCTTGCTAAATAGAAGTCTAGCTATATATAGTCACAATAAAAAGCTGGCATATAGAAATTGTAAGTATGTAATTTGCAAGTCAATCTAACTCTGTTCTTTGTGAAAGATGCACAAAAATATCTTGTGATGATGCAGGGTGTCTAGCTACTTGAGAATCCTCAAAACTATACCACACAGTGCTGCAAAAAGAAAGGCATGAACTATCTGTGCGAGTGGTTCCAGTATACTGATGACATGATTTACTGCATCCAATTAACAGAAATTAAACTGCAAGAAGAGTATACATACATATCAAAGGATGCAGCTGTGCACCATAAATCTGAGGTGGATTCGGGAATTTTTATGGGCAAAGTCTTTCAAGAAATAAAATACACTTTGCGAAGACATAATTAAAGGGATCTGTTATCCATTAATATAATTACTGGGATTGCTGATTCCCTGAGCTAATCAAAAGGTGCTTTCACATTTTTGTTACTTCTTGCTAATTGGTTCTGTGTACAGTGGCTCACAGTTATAATCGTCCAGATTAAAGCAAAACTGAAGAACACTTAATCGGTTTTACATTCATGGTAGCATACTGTGTGATTGATATGAATCACTTCAAAGATGTTCATTGTCCCCTGCGCTATGTTTCCTTGCCTAAGTGCCAAGTTCAGTACAACTCAGACCCAAATGTGGTAATCACAGTATGAGATTTCTACTGTCCTGTTCATTTAAATCATCAGTTGAGAACCCTGGACCATTGACAGCTGCAAGGTCCATTGGCTATAGAACTTAATTGCTTTGAGACAGGATTTAAGTTTAAATGCCATTGAATGAAACAGCTCTTCCCAGATGACAATTTTCCCCCCAAATTAATATTTGCATATTTCTGGGCTGGCACAGTTGGTAGCAATGATTCCTCAAACCTATGGGGTTAAGGGTTTAAACCTCAGCCGCCCACGTCATGTGGGTTTCCTCATCCAAAGACACAGAGTTAGACTAACTGGCTTCTTTTAACTCCCCATAGAGTATTACTGTATTCTCCAGACCGGAACTACATATGATTTTGGGACTGATCTGCCTCCGCAGACACTTTCTCAATAACGCCATAACTCAAAAAAGTTATCCAATGAAATTTTTTCAAACTTCGCAAAGACATTCGGGATGATGAAATGGAACTGAACAAATTTTGAGACATACTGCACCAAAACTGAAGCAGCACCAAAGTCTAAAAGCAAAGGGAAGGGCAGCTTAAGAACACTTGATCCCATTACTGCGATAACTCAAAAAATATTTGAAGGATCTTTCCCAAATTTTGCAAAGACATTGTGTTAGTGTATATTGATAACTGATCAGATTTTGAGCTTAATCACCCCAAAACAAAAGCAACGCTTCTTACTGGCAGCTAAGGGTTACTGCACATGACATTTGACATGAATGTGATGTTAAAATGTATTTGGTGGATCTTATTATTTCATCACCCAAACATCATAAGTAAAAAGATTTATAACTAATTTCACATTGAGACAAACTGCCCCAAAAATAAAGCAGCGGCGCTACGCTTGCGTGGCAGGGAGGAAGGAAAGGGAGGCTACAGGAGACGATTCTTTCTGTGAACAGAGTGGGTTCTCCTTTACACAGGTGGAAAGCGCAATGCAAAGTGTTTTTGCTAGTTTCATCCCAGCATGTTCTTCATTAGCATGCTAAGCGCACACATTGTCAAAATAGCAAATGATTTTGCCCTCATTTCCCACTTGTAGGAGTGGTGTTTTTTTTTATGAGGTATGGCTGCAAAATGATGTGCTTTTGACCAACAAAAACCATGTCAAAAGTCAGTGGCATATTATTAAACAGTATTAAAGCAGAACATTATAAAAATGTACAGATGAACAACACTTGTTGTATGTGCTTGCCTTGTCCCTGCTTCTGTCTGTGCAGAGCTTACATGTTCTTCTTGTGTCCGTGATGGGTTTGTATCCTGTTTCTGGGTATGTGCCCGCAGAGCTTACAGTACATGTTCTTGCTGTGTCTGCTGGGTTGGTATCTTGTCTCTGGTTCAGTGAGTGCAGAGCTCATGTGTTCTTCCTGTGTCTGTGGCGGTTTGTGACTAGTCTCAAGTGGATTTTCTGCAGGGTCTCGTGTTTCCTCCAATGGGTAAGATTATGAAGAATCGGCAATGATAAATTATTCAAGTTTCAGTGTATTTGTTACACTGTTTTGGGCAACAACTCAGAACTTTTCCCAGACTGTCCCCTTGCAATATCTCCTGGAAACTGTGTGTAAGGTACAACACTAACTTGTGGTGAATGCCTTGATACTGTCAGCAGTGAATTCATATATTTTGTTTCCTCCTAGATTCATTTTTGTTTTAAATTGCAGTTTGCAATATTTTGCCTATGTAATGGCATGACAAAGTAGTAACTGCATCATGACAGTTTCTTTGAGCCTTAAGTGAGTTACACATCATAGTTTAGAAAATTAACATAAATACCTATGTAATGTCATGACCACAGGTAGTGTTAGTCATTTATAAACACATTCTTACCTTTATACAGTAAAGCAGCACAAAGCATCCTTAATGCTAATACCAACCATTAAAATGCAATATAAAGGTATCTGTTACGTATTATAGATGAGAGCCTCATAAAGCTGGTCCCCCATTTGCATCCGATTTTCTCTAAACTGATTACAATCATTTGTGCTGGTTTGTGCTATTGAAGTTGTCTTTTGTGCTGCTTTAATTTCTGAGATATAAATGTTTTTTTACATGGTCATGTGACACCTGTCATGCCAAATCTCTTCCACCAGCCAAAGTCCTTCCCCCCTTTGACATAATGCTCAGCTGTTTGGCCAGTTTTGCAGTTTCAAGGTACCCCACACTTTTCAAGTTACCCCTTAAGCTTTACGTTAACCCTTTCCCTACAGCAAGAGTTCTCATCAACAGAATACATTCACAGATATTTTCTAATTGTGTTTTTACACATTCTCATTAAGAAATCATTTACATTTAGCTTCATAGGATAACCATTAATAACCGTTTCATTCGATTGTTAATGTACATTCAGGTCTATAGCAATATGTTTTATCCAGCACTACTGCAGCAAATTAATAATACAATAAAGCGTCATTTGCACTTTCAAGCTAAACTCACATGTCTCGAGTAGAACTCAAGCAGTCGTGTAAAAACACATTTATTGGCTTTCACATCTCCAGTCATTCCATCCAGTAATAAAAAAAAAAATATGCATGCTCCCTGCAGCGGATTGACATCACGCACAGAGTTTATTCCAACCTTGTACCCTGCTGTCTGATGTAGGCTCTGCCACCCCCCAACCCAAAAGAGCATAAGCAGTTGGATGCTGGAAGGATGAACAATATTTATGTATTTTATCAATCCGGGGGAAAAAGCAGTTAGAAAATTAAGTTACGGACTTTTTAAAATTACAATATTAAATTACTGACTTTTGAAAATGCATTTAGATAGATGTGTAGTGAGGCTTTGATGGTGAATTTCTGCAGTGAAAAATGAAAGTTTCTGTGTTAATTCAGTATATACAGGCATTGCACAGAAAACCAAAGAAAAACTAGAATAAGACATCAGAGACTAATCACTGCATGTTTCTTCTAGTAACGGTTGCAGCATTTAAAGGAAAAGCTGCAATAAGAAAAAGGGAGCAGTGTTTAGAGCAGGGGTGTCAAACTCAATGGCACAGGGGGACAAAACTCAAAACACACTTTAGGTCACGGGCCAAACAGGATAAAGATTTATTGAACAGACTAAAACTAAACGTTTTTTGGACATAAATATGAATCAAAAAGTTTACCGGCAATGTCAGTAAACATATACTCAGCCACCCACCGATTTTGAAAGGTTCTGTTTTCAGAACCAATTTTTCTCTTGACCACTGTCAGGGTTTAGCTTTGACTTGAAATTTGGGTTGTATACATCAACAGGCGCTTGATTGATCTGACGTAATTGACGCGGGAATGATCGCAGCTCGCCTACCTTTTGTTAAGGCAGCTGTTGCGCTGCATTATGGGATTTGTAGTTTGTGTTTTATCGGCGCGTCATATCACCGGGCCAATAAAAAAATATACATAAAATGATCTTGTGGGCCAGGTATAATTGTACGCCGGGTCAATGTGGCCCGCAGGCCTTGAGTTTCACATGTTTCAGTTTCATGTGGTTTACAGGATTCCTCAGGAGAAGTATGAACTCCTCAGGTATCACAACGGAGCTGTTAACTTTCCACTTCTTCTTGTTCTCCTTCTGATTTTAATGAATGATCAACCTCAGACCTTTCTGTAAGAGTGACTCACATGGACTTTCTTGCCACCTGATCCTGCTTTCAGTCTGTTATTTAGACCTCTTCCCTTCTTTTTATTTTTTTAAGACTGGGTAAACTGCAGGTGGTGTAGGAAAAGCTGATCGGAATTGAGACAAAATTAGGACAAGAAGTCTCCAAAATTCTTATAATGCCAAGGCTAAAAATAGTTTTTTGTTTGGTTAGCATCTTGGGACTGTCATGATTAAAACCAGACCATGCTTGGGGATTTTGCTTGCGTGTTTTAGGCATTTTATATCGGGAGGTTCTGATTGCTTGAACTATTTCCAAATTTGGGGTACTGGTTAAAGGGCCGCATGAATAAAGGCTCCCCACCTTCCCACTGGTATGTTCTGAGCGACATATATGACCAATGTGAACACCTCCTCCATACAAAACAATCCATGTCAGGTTATCATGTGAGTCAAGCCACTGTATGCATTAGAGAGTTTCTGCAATTTACGCTTGTTAAATTAAAAAAATAGGATTTTAATTTGTTGATTCAATAGTTTGGTTGATATTCATTATAGGACTTCAATACACAGAAATACCAAATAATGATCAATTCTTTCTACTTATAATGATCTATGTAACCACTTAGTATGAGCTTAGGATCCTGTCAGTGATTATTGGTGTAATGGTACGACAAGGATTTTTTTAGCACATCCATTTATTTTGACATATTAAGTTACAGTAAATGCCTTATTAGAGACCTTGTGGATGACATGCTTTCCCTTATAAATTTCCATTCTCTTTGCAATTTGACCCCATGTGTTTTCACAAGGGTCATTTGTTTGAAGGTACTTGAAAGTTCAAGTAGGAATATTAGACAACAAACTTTGCTATTTCCTGCCGGTCTATTCCTCTAAAAAATATTTTTCACACTAAAGCTGACTTGACAGTGATTTTATTCATCCTCTATGTTTTGCTGTTTTGCTGCCTATTTTTTAAGAGGAAATTGATACTTTAGATTTACTGGTACTTGCACAAAAACAGTACCACAACTATTTGTCAATAGAATAATCAGCAGAATTACAAGCTATTATTCAATAGGACTTCAAGGCTGTTTAATCGAGCAGACCTTCATTCTATGGACCATTTCATTGTCAAGATGTCATCTTTACATGGATATGAAACTGATCCTGAATACTAAACTGCTCCTTTTCAATAAATGTGTCGTTGTCTTCTATTGTATTTGTATTTATACAGTAAGTCTGGAGAAAGCACACGAATAAGAATTTCATCAGAAAATATAAACTCTGAAACGCTGAATAAATAATAATTAATAGTTAATAGTATTTATATTAACAAATAGTATATGGTTTCGTTTTGTCCTTCATTCTGCAAATTCATTTAATAGTTACGAAGAACATTATGACATCAGCAGTTTATACACTCAAAATTTACAGAATGTCCACTTAACACTGATTAATAAACAGACTTTCTTCTCTATACAATTACCTGCTGTAATGGACACTGATATCAGTGAGCTTAAGGGGGGACATGTCAGGGTATTGTACTTGACTGCTTGATCAGTTATAACACTTGCTTGTCCAATAATCACAGTAAATCGAGAGCTTGACTGACGGCCTGGCTAGTCTGATGTAAACACAGGGATGCACACCTACATCAGCCATGGCCAAGTAAACACAACAAGTAGCACGTCCCTGTAACGGCGACGTCGATGGCTGTCCCGGGGGACTGGATAACTGTTGACTGAAGCTTACTGCCCCGGCAAGTTCATCTTCAACATACTTACAGGGTTGAGGGACGAAATAAACATTACAAAATAAAGACAAGAGGGCAACTGGTGGAATCCGTCAGTTTTCTGTTATCGCGCTTTCTGGCTAACAGCTGGTCACACGCAGGCAGCAACAGTCTGCTGCAATTGGCAAGCTGAGTCTTTGTGGCAGGACACCGCATCCACAAAAAAAACTATGGGATGTTTCTGAAGTGCCCCCCCCCCCCTTCTCGGCTCAGAATGATACCTTCCAGAGCAAAAAGCGAGGGCCTTTGTCAACTTTGTGTGAGCTGAAAGGAAAGCTTTGCTAACCACTGTAGGTTTCCCTATGCCAGCCCTAGGCTGTCACCACAGGAAGCGGAAGAAGGCCTTAGCTACTGCAGGGAGAGCGCTGAGGGTAACAGCGTCAGCGCTGATCATGATATATCGCTAACAGTAGCCTATGTGATAAAAATAGAATTATATTTATTCACCTAAATAGTAATAAATGCACAACAATTAAATTAGCCATGCCCATAATGTAAACCATACTAATAAAATTGATTTGTTTTCATAAAAGTAAATATAAAAATGTTCTCTCATGATATGAATTTTTTCATTGATGTATTTGTCATTGTAAAGAACAATTGCAAAGAATAATTGCATAAGCAATCTGTGTGAACCTGAACCTGGCGTAACCACCATTATGTACTATTATACAGAAGAAAAACATCGTAGCAAGCAAAGCGTTCAGACATTCGTTGTCCAATAAGCTAGTGCTTAAAGACATGAATACAGATATTTAGACAAATGTTCTAATAGCATTTATCAGATTCTTACATCAGTGATTAATCGGCCATGGAAATAAACAAATTAATCTTTTTGAAGCTTTTAAGATTATAATAAAAAATACAAAAAAGTATTCTAAAAAAGGAAGACAAATTTGTGAAGGTTTTGTTGCATAGAATTTGAAAGTAATTAATCCTTGCCTGGTTATTGTCAAAACATACATAAAAGCAAAGTGCAACAGCAATGAGATGGAATCTAGCAGCCAACGAATTTTAACATGTAATCAAACAGCAAACCTGCAAGAAAGTCGACTACCTGAGTTTCAGGCTGTTTCCAGCAGGCATGCGTGAGATAAAACAGAAAGCTCAATAAATCGCAGCATGACATTCTGCAGCTGGACTGACAAGCCGCGTGACCTCTGAGAGGCTTCAGGTTTATTCTCGAAATACGGCAGATATACAGCACATCGCCTTCTGACGTCTCCAAGATTGCACCCGGCGCCACAAGCCTGGCTTTACCTCATAACCATTCAACTTGATTGCTTCCTGCAAAATTGCTTACTGTGTACACCAGAAGACCAGTGTCATGCTATTGAATATATTGATATATAAGGTGAAAGCTGTGAAATTTACCATTAGGACTCGCAGTTGCAATGAGGAGTAAAACCAGGCTAAATTAAGACACTGTTTGACACTTTGTACATATTCTGTAAAGATGAAATGTTCCATTTTTCCAGTTATCAATTTTTACTTGGAAATTTAAATTGTTTCCGCTGCTCATCTAATTAAAAACAATCTATAAAGAGTATGGCAAGCATTTCTTTAAAGGGTTTAGCACCTAGCAATCACTGGATGAACTGTGAGCGCAGTTCTAGGCATTGGGAAAAGGAAATGCATGTTATATATTAGTGGTTTTCTTACATATGCTGTAAGTATGTGCCTTGTTATTTCTGTTTCAGGTAAAAAGGCAGAAACTATGATTGAGGGGAAATAGGCTATGTTAGCCACAAAGATAGCAAACCGAGAGTAAAGGCTTCAGATATTCAGAGGTATTACTGTTGCTCAATCAGTGTTACGCTGAAGAATCACAAACACTGCTCTCTGAGCTCACTATTCAGAGGAGAGATCAGCAGCATAGACAAAGATTGACTTCTCACTATCTGCTGTATAAATAGTAGCACTGCAGGTACCCATTGGACAGCATGATGGCATGCTGACCTGAAGCCCAGTGTTGGAAATGTAAATGGCTGTGTGAATTTATCGTGTATTGTGTCATTATTGTGTGTACAGCAACGTCAATGTGAGTGCTAAGTGTTACTGGCATATGTCAGAAACAATACACATATGTAATACATCTATTTTACATATACGTATAATGTCATTCATTATATGTTTCTTTATCATACGAAGCCATGATATCCATAGAAAATGTCAGTTTTATTAAA
Source organism: Brevimyrus niger (assembly GCA_015164015.2). Classification (NCBI taxonomy): domain Eukaryota; kingdom Metazoa; phylum Chordata; class Actinopteri; order Osteoglossiformes; family Mormyridae; genus Brevimyrus; species Brevimyrus niger. The sequence goes on from JAABNY020000034.1 coordinate 25,340,249, forward strand.
AACGGTCTTTCTTCAAAACAAAACCCAATTAACAAAAGCTCAAAAGAGCAACAGCACTTCATTCCGCTATACTACCTTGAGAAAAACACGTCTCATAAGACTTTGAAGATTAAGCGTCTCGGAATTCAGTGTTACCCCTTATGTTAAAATTCAGATCACGTACTCCACATTCTATTGCTCAGTCCTACATTTATATCATGCAGCAATAAAATTCTGTAAACTCTGTCTAGCAGCAAGACAGCGTGAATTGTGAAGTTTTAATCACCTTGTGATCAGTTAAGCAGGATTAGCAGTAATTATGCTACATAGTTGTAGCATGTACACGTCTGAGTTTTTCAACAAGGGAGGGATGGGCCTACATGAGAGAATAACAGGATGTTGGAGATAATTATCACCATGACCCACAGAGTAATGCAAATAGGATTCACTGCCACTTTTGAAGAAGAAAAAAAATGACAGCCAATTAACCAAATAAACTTTATTAAAAAGATTCAATCACTCTGATCTACAAAATGATATGAGGGATGTAGATATCTGATAAATGTCGAATGCAATTAGGATCATTGTTCACGCAGACCTCGGAGGGCTAGCTGCTGCAAGCACACGCTAAAGGAAAATGCTAGCTGTAATTATATTCCATGTCTGTTTCATTAACGATCGGGATAGCACATGGTGGCTAAAAATAATTTAAAAAAAACTGAAACAATCAATATATTTTGTTCCAGTGGTATTATGTACTCTAAATGCCACAATATTCTGCTTTAATCTTTCAGTTGACACCATTTTCACAGACTACATATCCGGCCCATACAGCAGCGGCACTGAGAACTCAGAGGGCAACTGTGAGTCCTTTTGACAGAACAATAAGCCTAAAGAAATCACCGTCTTATGTGACAGCGTCAGCACAGCAGGTGTAAATGCACCCAGCCGCCTTCTCCCAGGCCACGACATCGGCAGGTGACTCTCCGCACCTGACGGAGCTTCAGCCTAATGAGCCCCGTGGTTAGATGTGCTTCCTGGGAAGGCGCAATCTTTCCGGCTGCCCAGAATGGAGTGACAATGTTTTATCTGTGATAAACTAATGGACATGTGGATTCATTTTTATAGTTCAAGACACAGATTAGCAAAGATAGCGGGTTATCAAAGACAGTGGCATACATTTTAAGGGAATTCCATATTTGCTAACTTAGAAATGAATGTTGCGCTGTTGAAGCTCTTGCTACACATCAATGAATTTGTATGACAGGATATTGTGCAAATGTATGAGAAATCTGCTATAACAATAATAATAATGTGTATTAGTATCATTAAACTATTATTATTATTATTATACTGAGTGGTGTACTGTCTCAGTGGGCAGCAGTTTTGCCTCAGACCTCCAGGGACCAGGACTTGAATCCTGTCTTAGCTCCCTGTGTGAGCAGTTTGCATGTCCTCCCAGCCTCATGCAGGTCTCCTCCTGCAGCCTGAAGACAGGCACTTAGGCTAATTGGTGTCTCTGAAATAACCCGACGTGTGTGTGAATGGTAACATAACAGCTGCCCCCCTGCCTCGTGCCCTGTGCCGCCTGCAATCGGGAGCAGCCCTCACAAGACCCTGCTCAAGATCAGCAATATCCCTGGACGTGTGTTGGAGCCATTTAATGTATTTAATGCTCCAAATCTCCCCAATATGTTTTGTTCGATTAATGGGTAACACTTCACATTAACTACACCTTCATAATTATGCATTCATAGGACATTCATAGGCCTGTAATTATACTTTAACATCCTAATATACCTTAATACTTTAATATACCTTAATAGAAAACATTATATGATAATAACAAACATTAAAATCATAAAATGTTTGCTATTAATGTATATACAACTGTTAAGGTATGTTAGGATGCTAAGCTATACTTATATGCTGCTTATGAATGTTCTAAGAATACATTATGAAGGCATTATGCAGGTACAGTTAATGTAAAGTTTTACCGATGTTAATGTCACCAGCTGTGTTGATTCAGGGAGTTGTGTCCATTATTATTATTATTATTATTATTATTATTATTATTATTATTATTATTATTATTATTATTATTACTACTACTACTACTACTACTACTACTATCTTTTTCTTGGCTAATGCTGGCAGTCACTGAGTAGTCCCTGACCCGACCAGGGCCCTAAGGTAATAAGCCCGGTACTTTGCAGTGCATGTGAAGAGTCCCTTCTACACTTCTTGGGCTGTATGGTCACCTGGTATTATCATCATAATCATCATCATCATAGTCCCTGCCTGGTGCCCTGTGCCATCTGGAATAAGCTCCAGGCTGACAGGGACCGTATACTAGATAAGCAGTTTTGAAAGATTATAAATGCTTATAAATGCAGTAGTGTTATTTCACTGTTACTTTTGTCTGTCCATCCATCCATCCATCCATCCATCCATCCATCCATCCATCCATCCATCCATCCATCCATCCATTCTTCTGTTTTAATGAAAAGGCCAATGAAGCAGGGTTAAACTCAGTGTATTGTTAATGAGCCAGTGTAGTGATGCTTCCTTGCTGTCCATCACCTCCATTCCATTTCAGCCCTGCGACATTATGTGCAGTATTGCTTTAGCTTGGGAGCTATATGGAAGTAGACTCTCCATTCCATGTAAACAGCACATTGCATTTAATCTATATGCAAATACTGTCATCTCATTAATAACAAAGGTTTTTGTAATCACATTTCCTTTTAAGCATGGTGTCCTTTTGAAATTACATTCACAGTTATGAACTAACGTAGTTGCTTCCATTTCCAAATGGTATTAAAGACTGGGCATACACTGATGTTTTACCGTCTGTCAGTTTTCCATATACTGGCGCAGTTGTGTGGAGTGTTCTTGTGGACTTATTTTCTCTCACGGTTAAATCACATCTCCTGAAAGCTACAGAGAGATGCACTGATTACGGGCAAAGTGATCGAACCTGGGACAGAAGGTCTCTGATTATTCTTTAATCCTGCCTATGTCATTCATCAAGGTGTTTGTTCATAATTGAGGGCACTGAGAACAGTCCGCTTATCTGGTTAGATGAGGTTTACCTATTTGCCTGTTTCGTAAAGCTGCTTGAGGGTATCCATATTTTATTCTCCAAGGCTATATAACTATACTGGAAACTATATAACCCACCTTTACAGATATATATCTTTCATCACTATATACAAATAATCTAAATAATCATTTTATGGCTTTTTTTGGTATGCTTAAAAAATATTCTGCTATTATGCCTGAGAACTTGTTAAGGTTAAGATGACAGAGTACTGTGTATGAAGTGTGCTTTATTTTGTTCCTGGATTATTTAAACAGTTTACTTAGACTATGTTTCATCTTCAGTTCTCACTGTGTAAGATGCTGCTGAATGTTTTTTTTTTTTAACTTCAGTTGATCCAGGTTAGTCATTGTTTTTGTCATTTGCTGGGGCTTAATATTTATGCTTTATTCATATATTAATACATCATGTGATTTAAATAATGGTACAAAATATCTTAGCTGAAGAATTGCAACAGTTGTTAAAATATGGAAAAACAAGCAGATACAAATGAATATATAAATCAACTGGGTGTTTGTGAAGTGTACATCGCAATGAACAGTAATTTGATTAGCAGGGCATTTAGATGATTGTTGAAATGTTATGATTTACTGTGGTTGATTTAATGATCTTTTTTTATCATTTTAAAGGGCAAACCAAGCGATAGGTGGCACAGTGGCTCAGCGGGACGCACGCTGACCTCTCACCTCCTAGGCTGTAGGTCAGATTTCCACCCCTGGATCTATGTGTGTTTAGACTGCATGCCATCCACAAACATATGGCCAGGCGCACTGGCACTCTGTGCTGTGTGAGCCCTCCGATGTACCAGCACGCCGTCCAAGGTGGGCCGTGCCCGGCATCTCAGCTTCCTGGAATAGGATCTCTGTGCCCTTGTATAGGATATGTTTATATCTACCATATCTAAGCATACTCTCTTTTTTTATCGTTTCAGTTATTCCTGACATGACTGGGGAAACGTATCTATGATCATACATTTTTATTCTTGTATTGCACAGTCTTCTCTCGTCTAGTATTGCATCGCTCTGCTCCCTCCTGCCTGCAGCCCCAGTCCCATATTTTCACTGTGTTCCCTGAGTGCACGGGGCAGTAAAAACATGACGCGATGTGATTTTCTATGTGATTTTACTCACGTGACCAGGACTGAGACCCGGGATTAGCCAGTGAGGGGATCGCCAGGGGGTGCGCAGAGGACTTAACGATTTTCCCACGTTGCCTCAGTCCCACGCTGTGCGGCCTCGTGCGTTGATATAAGTGGTAGCTGTCACAGCCTCGGCACTGGGTGCCGTGGAAAAGATTCTTATCATTACCGCATGCTCTGCATTGGTGACATAGAAAGAGCAAAGTAAAAGAGCCAAACTATTAAAATGATAATGAGGAGCTCACCTTAACATTCGGCTCCGGATAAAGGAGCAAAACCCAAGGGACATTAAACATGCTTCCAAGGTCACAGAGAATAAACATGGCAAATTACATATAACACGAATCAGTATGGATTTATGACCGATAGTCACACTCATACATAAGGATTATACGTTTTTACATAGCCAGAAGCTGATACTGAATATTTCTGTGTGCTTTGAGGTTGGCAAAGACATCCTCTTCCGACAAGCGTTTGTTTCGTAATCTAGCATAATGCTCTGTAAGTCACTCTTGATGAGGGCATCTTTTGAGCAAATAATCACGTCAAGAAATACAGTGCTGGGTCCAAGGTGACACCCCTTCACCCTTGATAGTAAGTTCAGTCTCAGGGCAGAATGTGGCCCTTGCAGCAGATCCTCTAAAGCTTTTCAGTGCACATGGAGTAGTAAGCAAATTCCTCTAGTGACAAAGTCAAATTAGTACAGCCACGATTAACAGTAAATCAATAATTTTTGTGTTGAATTCTGCATGCACCCTAAGGTGGAGCAGTCAAACTCAACCCTGACCAGAACATTTTTAGAAAACAGCAAAATCACATTAATATTTTGTCACGTACAAAATGTTGTGCAATGAGATTAGTACTCGAAGCACTCAATAGACATGCATCAAATATTTTCATGATTTACATACATCATTTACTGCTTTATCTAACATACATTCAGCTACAGGCAGAGGTAGCTCAGTGAGCAGCGCTATAGTCCCACACCTGCATGCTGTGGGTTTGAGACCAGCCTTTGAGATGTGTCTCTGAAGTCTCCATGTTCTGCCTATGCTTGTTTGGGTTTCCTTAGTAAGTAGCTACATATTATGGATGGATGTTTTTAGATCATTACATATAAAATTCACATGCACACTCATGGACAAATCTTCTATAAAATTGATGGAGTGTCATTTTAGTCGTAATGGACAACTGGACAGCTTGCATTAGATAATCAACATATGATGATCACGCTACAGAATGAACGTACACCTAACTGACAAGCATATACCCAACGCGAGAGCCTGAACAAAACCACTGAAGAACCAGAAAAGTATGAACAATGCTGATGGGGAAATAATGCAGCACAAAAATATACTGCCCCACATTGAAAACATTAATCCGCTACATTGATTTTTGATAACCCACTAAAACTTCAACTATGTTAGTATGACTTTCAGCAGCACCTTTCAAACAAATCTGAGAACTTACACTCCATAGCGAGAGGACAGGCAATTCTCTGGAATATTGATGATTACTCTTTAAACCAGTGGCCAAATCCCTTACCTCCACTCATCTTTTACATGCTCTGGCACCGACAGTCTCTTCCAGACAATTCCCAGGTGTCTCAAGGAGACAATAAAGAAGGCAGCCCCGCTAAATGAGTGTAAGTCAAGCTGCCAATTCTGTAAATTCCTAATCGTGACCAAGGTAACAAATCAGCATGGGTGGGAGGGGCTAGGTGACGGCACTGGGCTGCAGCTCTGACAAGTCAGGCCTAGGCAGGCGGTCTGTATTAACTTAATTAGACTTTCCTGAGGAGTTCATGGCCGCCTTTCTGCCGCTTATATCTTTCTTTGGGAATGAGAGGAGCAGCACCATGGTTGTGCTTAGTGCTGTGACCTGCTGTGTTCCTGCCACACTCGCCGGCTCACCGTAGGCATGTGCGTGATTGCACATGTGCCTCTTCTTCACAAGCACGCAGCTTTATCTTCCTCCTTTCTGACTTCTCTGCTTCTTTTCTGCTTCAAATAAGCATGCACGTCACATTTTCAGGTCTTGTCCCAGAAACTTAGAGCTGCATTAAAATTCTGCATGGAGATGATCCTTAAAGTCCTCACCATTCATCAGACTTTAACAATAAAATGTTCCCTTGGGGGACCCGTTTGCGTTTCTTGACAGTTTTGTAAATGTTCAAATAAGAGGAAACCGAGAATGACTATTTTTATTCTGGATGCACAACATTTGTTAAGGAATGGAACATATTCACATAAGACCAGTACTCTGAATACTTACTGTTTATAATTTAATGCCTAACATTTTAGATCCTTGACAGGAAAATATGAAGTATTTGTTAATGAACCTAAATGAAAACATAAGTACAATTATTCAGCAGATCCTTTATCCAGAGCAACATACACCTGAGAAGCAAGATCAAGTCCCTGGAGTAGCTGGGGTTAAGGGCTTTCATAGGGTTAAGGGCTTTCCTCAAAGGGCCAGTGGTGACATCACCCTGCCGGCCATAGGACTTAAACCAGTGACCTTCCTACAGAACCACACACCACCCAGAGTCTTGTTTCCCCTCTCTGATACGGTTGGTTCTTAGTGATATGGTTGATTCTTACTGGTTACTTATAGTATGCTTATATAAAGAGACATACTTCTAGCATCATATAGTGAAGCATGCTCCTTTAGCATCGTATACTGAGGCATACTCCTTTAACATAATATAATGAGGTATGCTTCTTTAGTATGATAGAGTGAGACATACTCCTTCAGTATGATATAATGAAGCATTCTCCTTTAGTATGATATAGTGAGGCATACTCTTTAGCCTCATATAGTGAGGCATACTCCTTTATGTCATACAGTGAAGCATACTCTCTTATTATCTTATAGTGAGGGATACTCCTTTAGTATGATATAGTGAGGCATACCGTTTTAGTATCATGGTGATGGAGGGTGGAGTGCAGCTCACTGGGTAAGGCGTGGGTTGGATGGGACATGCAACAAATGAACTCCAGTATACCTTTTGTAATACCCATAGAAATGACAAACCAAGCTTCCATTCGTTTCATTGTATTATAAGGAGGTTCAGTATAACTTTATAAAGACACACTTTGTTAATCCTTTATTCTAACAATATCGTATCAACTAAGAAACTTTTCTTTGATCAGAGAAGTCTGGGTCTACTGAATTTTTCTACTTTAACTATTAAAAATGAGCAAATTTTGCAGACATGATATTACGTGCATGAGCTGGGTATATTGTGTGACTCCCAATAAAAGCTGGTTTTAAAGTATCCTTTGATTATCGGTGTCATCCTGACTAGCAGGTTTTAAATATCCCTCAGAGTATCTCTTTCCTTTTCAAAGTTAATTTGCGATATAGTTCACGTAATCAGACCGACACGAGTGAGGATTTTACCTCCTTTTCACCTCAGCTTAAAGCTCCATGCAGTGGAGTCCATGAGCAGATGCTGGCCAAGGTTACAAGGGATTATGGGCTATCAGACTCTGAAATTAATTCCAAAGTTTCTTCAAAGCCAAAGGTTTTCAGTGGAGTGATGAAAAATAATCAAGGCAGCATTCACCTTTTGTCCACAATCAAAGTATAATTGGTTACCAAAAAATGCATTTAAGAAATCGGGTGATGGAGTTTTTCCAGATCACAGAGGCGATGTGTCTGAACAACACATCAGCCATGTATATTTTGACTGTAGGAATCATGAATTAGCTGTAAAATGTTTTTTTTTTTTTTTTTAAAGATTGGTGGTACTAAATTTGTGCTAAGCTGAGTATTAGCTGCTTCCATTTTGCTTTTGTAGAAAAGCCCACCACAATCTGGAGCGCACGTTTAGGATGGCCTCTCTGCAGCCAGACATCGTAAACATGCGAAGTAAACCTGTAAATAACTGGAAAACAGTTGAGCAGCCATGTAAGGAGCATATAAATGATAACTTGAAGGAAAGTGCTGATGCCTTGAGATACAAAGCTAAGCTGACATCATTATGAAGATTAATGGCAGTCAGCTCAAATGAGCTGAAAGGTAGTCACAGGCCCCAAAGGTTCATTTACATTCCTTTGAGCATCTGCAAGAAATCTAATTTTAATCCACCACTGTAACAGCAATTAAAATATGTTTGTAATTTCCAGTATGTTTGTATTTGCGACGTAGTTCTAATAAGAAGACTAATTAGTCAGCCATCGTGGCTTTTTGGAAAATGCTATCGACATTAAGAAGAAATACACAAAGAACCAGTAAAACTATGTGTTTAATCAAATGTTCACACTGGCAAAGGTCAATAATGCAAATATTTGGAGATGCTCTGACACCTAGTGGCAACCCTGAGAAGCACGTGCAAAAGGGCTTTATTCCTTTAAACACGAACCTAGATCCTTCAGCCTAAGTTGCACTGTTGGCAATGTGGATGGCGTTGGGGCAGAAGCTGCTCTTGAACGTGCTAGTCGGGGCTCAGGAATTACAAACCTCCCAGCAGACTCCAGGGGTGAGAACATCTTGCAATTTGGGTTCAGAAACATGCTTTGTTTTTGTTGTGGTGTACATGATTTTGTGTCTCCTGCGATAGATGCGACCTGGCCCACCTCATCAGTATTTTCATGACCATCATGTCCTGGCAGCTATGAAATTCAGGAGACACAGCAGTCACAACACTCACCGGCGATGGCTCTCCGATCAGCAGCTTTCTCAGCCTGCGTATCATGCGAGAGGCCCAGGTGGACAGGGAACACTGGCTCAGTCCCCATGAAAGCAGGTCAAGTGCTTCACTTCCTGTGACAGCTCAGGAAATGAGTGGGATGAGTAAGGGCACCAATCTCCTCCGTGTTACTGATGTTCACTTTGAGGTTATTGTTGTTTCACCATTTCAGCAGCTTCATGCAGATTCATCATCACTGGTGACAAGTCCAGTTACCGTGGTATAATCAGCAGACCCAATGATGCGGTCGCTTCTGAATTTGGCCGGATAGGCGTGCAGTAGTAACACAATATGACAAAACAAGCCAGCTGTGTAGGCAGCATTTCTGTGTCTATTATCTTTTGAAATGTGATGGCTTAGTGTCACATACTGGAATTCAGTGATAGTCATAGATCCTCATAAACTGTCTGGGCTCTTGTGTGATATTCCTGCAAAGACACATCAGAAGCGAAGGCCCACAGCGCACTCGGCGCAGGAAGTGCAAACACGGTGCCGTCTTACAGGAGTTTCTGTATGGATAGTGCTAAAATGTTACCCGAGGCTATTTGAGCTGTAGCTTCCAGTCACTATGGGAGAGGAGTCGCTTTGCTGAAGGAGAGTGAAGTCTGAGGTAAGGTACTTGAAGCATAAGATGAAGGTCAAACTTACGTTTGTAATTTGCAGGACACGGGACAGAAGGCTGACAACATAAGGATGCCAACCCATCGCGGGGCACAGGGCAGGGGACACCCTGGATGGAATGCCAATCCATCACAGGGCACAGGGCAGGAGACACCCTGGATGGGATGCCAATCCATCACAGGGCAAGGGATACCCTGGATGGGATGCCAGTCCATCACAGGGCGTAGGGCAGCGAACAACCTGGATGAAATGCCACTCCATCACAGGGCAGAGGACACCCTGAACAAGATGCCAGTCCTTCTCAGGGCACAGGGCAGGGGACACCATAGATAGGATGCCAGTCCATCACAGGACACACACATATAAATGCACAGTCACTCATGGTAGCAGTTCAGAGACACTCGTTTACCTGAGCAAATGTTTATGGAGTGCAGGAGGAATACAAAATATCCAGAGGAAACCTATGCAAACACAGAACCTCAAACTGAAGGAACAGAGCCAGATGCTGAACTCAAACCCAAAAGCCTGGAGGTCTGAGACAACAGTGCTAACCACTGCCTTACCATGCTAGACATTATTCTATTCTATTCTATTCTATTCTATACCAGGGCTTTGCTCAGGACAAGCAGAATTGATATATATATATATATATTTTTATATACATACATAAAAAATCTATATGTAAATATCATCATTGTTGACTGAAAAATAATCACATAACGGTACAATTTAAACACCATGGGACAGACTAAAATTATCTCTGGAAAAGTTAACTAATCAAATCTAAACATGCTTCATTTTCCACCTATATAAGCCATATGACATCAGCCTGGTCTTGACCTGAAAATGCTATTAAATATCTAACCACATAAAACCAATGGCAAATTGTGTTCACTATAAAACCTCTTCATCAATAAATTAATTATGCACAAACAAAGCAGGGGCAAGGTAATCAATTCAACAGATATAAATAATCAGCTAAAGAAGGGCTGCCTGTTGAGGCAACTGGAAATGTCTCCTAATAAGAAAGATTAATAAGCAATGTTTGTATTTCACCAAACTGTGGGAATCCCACCTGCCTATTGCCTGTATCTGATACACTCTACCAGACATGGCTTTGAATAACAATATCCAAAAAAAACCCCAGCTGTTAGTATTACTGCTCTCGGGTGCACTGCCCTTATCCTGAAGACATCCGCAACAGAACAGCGCGACGGACCTGCAGCCTCCCTTTAAATTCAGCACAGGCGTACTGTGCGTTCTGTTCTCACCATCTAAAAATCATTCAGTGGCTTCCCACTTGAAATACTGGACATCCATGCATCTTCAGGGCATGGAGCGCTGGCGCCCAGTACAGGCAGCAGGGGGCTCCCGGGCAGGGCTGTGCACACTCAGGACGGGATGCCCAGCCACTCCACCGTAGACACACAGCCACGTAGTACAGGCAATTTAAAGACACCAAATCACCAAAATTGTCACGTTCGGTCCGGGGCGAGCAGGAAGGGTAGGCGAGAGAGTCCAAGTCGAGGGTAACAAAGGGTTTTAATTA
>JAABNY020000034.1:25351434-25370650 GCA_015164015.2 Brevimyrus niger
ATTACAATCAGGTAAAAACAAGAGGTAACAAGGTGGGTGTGGCACACAATGAGGAGCGTTCGGAACAGGGCGTGACAAAAATCCTTGTCATTGGTTAAAAAATGTATACTGAAGCATTAATCCTGCATCTATTATTCTTGAGTATGACAATAAAACTTCCAATAAACTTATATTATATCCCATATCCTACATGCAGTGAGGTGTGACTGAAATGCACCAGAGCACAAAGTTCCAGCCCTTTTTCGAGCACTGATCTGTCAGAGCAGATCTTCACTCTCAGGTTCAAAGGCACAGCTTGGTGTGGGAGGCGTGGTCCAGGCCTCCTGGGCCTCCGACCTTAGGAGCATCAGCCCGGAAAGTTCCCAGCGTGTCCAGCGTGTGGCGTGGCTCAAAAGGAAGCCTGTGTGAATTTATGAACACAGCAAATTACCGCTGGTGGTGGTTTTGGTACGTGTGCCCACGACTCATTTAAGTGAAGCTACTTTAAGACATAAGCAGGGAGGAGAATTACTGAGCAAATTAAAATCCCTCACCATAAATCAGGAAAATAACCCCCAACTTACCAGTTCTATAACAATTAAAACCACTTTCCATGGTCTCTTTATTAGCTAAGCGGTTACAGTCCAATAACCCTGTTACACTTATCAATTAACGGCTTTACAAAGCACGTTTAATTATAGCATTTAAGAGAAAGGACAATGCTAATGCATTATGCTAAGTGCATAATGCATGCTCATAATTCAAGTTTTAAAGTAGCCAGTTGAAAATAGTGGTAAACTCTCAGTGTTTGATTGACCCTGGTTTTTTTATGCAATAAAAAAGAAAGGCTCAATTTGTGAATGTAATTACCAGACACACAGAAAAAGCCTTGCAAAATATATGTCAAGGCCTGGTATATAAAACACAGTGAATTAGAGTTAAAAAAAAAAAAAACAACACGGAAGTCAGCCATCTGTACTGGCTGTTACAAAAAAAACTGGATGCAACTGTGCAAGGCGTCTTTTATTTTATGTTTTGTGCTTCTCTTTGTTGAAAGAAAAAGACAGGAACTCACAGTGCCTTATGTTTTATTCCAGTCGCATGGAGACCTTAAGGTGAGTCTTTCCACAGAAACTGCTCCATGTTACTTCTTCCTCTGACCAGAGTCCTTTTGACATTGCCAAGTTCTCTAAAACTTCCACGTATTTTATATTTGCTCATGCAATATCACCTATTTTGGACTTGCTATAACTTTTATGGAAGTAATGTGACTTTTGGTAGCGCTCACATAGTGAACTGTGTGAGTTAAGTGGTTAAGGGCCTTGCTCCCTGAGAAGATCAGCTTTGAGAACTACCTGATAAAGCACGCTACCAACCAAATGCCTGGACACCAACTCCACTAGAAATTTCTCTCTGCCAAACCAAGGCAACAACAGCTTCAGTCATACAACAGTAAGTGTATGTGAACTGATTATTTTATTTATTTTGACCTAGAATGAGATCTGGCGTTCTTTTAGGTAATAACCATAGATGAATCTGATTTTCCATAGGGTTCACAAGGTTTGTCTCTCTAGTACATTAAAGCTGTGTCGCAGTGAGAGTTTTCATGCAGGACATTGAAGGTGACGCTAAGCTCAAACGTCTGCCGGCGTTCAGCAGGCTGATGGCAGACGCGGGGCATTCTTCCGCTCCCCAGAAATCAGCCCTGAATCCCAGCCGACAGTGACTTTGACAGAGATGTACTAATTTAAAACTTTGAGCAGATGTATGTGCTGTTTTTGTAAACACAAGGGTATAAGAAGTCAGCTGATGCATGCAATGTTCAGCAATTATGTCATAAGGTCTACAGAAGATATATCCAGTCTTAGAGGATTAGGGCCACTTACTTATGGTGCGGAAACATCATGTACTGTGATTACTTGAATAAAACTAAAAGTTAAACATTTGATGCATCTCAGTAAATTGTTGTTTTAAATCAGAGTCAGTGATCTAACACGCTCTCTGTCTTGCCACGTGAAATGAACAGCTTGTTTTCCTTGTCCTGACCAAGGCTGAGGAAGCTGCTTTGGTGCCTTTTAAAATCTCCGCAGTGGTGTGTGGGCTACAGATGCACGTGCGACATTTTTAACATAACAGTGTCATGCATCGTGTTCCACATATGGCTGTCATCATGGGAAGGCCTGGTTCATTAATGATATGCACATCAGAGTGAAAATCCTTGGAGAAGCATCAAAGCCAAGCAAACAGAGCAGAGGCTAGGATCCAAATGCAAAGAAGAGAAGAGGAAGAGGACAGAAGAGTCAGTCACGGTACCGATAGTGTGTAACGGCAGCCATGTGGTGACCTAGGCCAGCTACAGAAGTACGGGGGGGTTGGCAACATTAAAAACTGTTGACTAGGGCTTTGCTGCTCATGTTTGCTAAGTTTGGGCCCACTGGGCAGCTGGCTGTCATGCTCTCTCCTCTGACAGGGACACAAAACAGTCCACAGCATTTCAAAGAGAAGGAGGGGCTGTATGAGCTGACTAATTAGGGACAGGTGATCCGAATATTCAGGGACGACGGTGTGAGGAAACTGGGCTAGATGTGGTGTAAATACTGGTCTGGACGTCACGCCTGGATTCGAACATATGTTTTGGCAAATGTCTTGTGATGAACACAGACTTGTGACATATACAGCACCAGTCAAAATTTTGGACAGACCGTTTCAGTTTTATTAATTCTACAATGTAGAGAATATTACAGGTAATTCTTTGCATGGGTAAGTGTGCCCAAACTGAGGACTGGAACTGTATAGAGGCCATTACTGAGAGAACATGCAAATGGTACACACACACACACACACACACACACACACACACACACACAGACACACACACACAGATACACAAACACAGACACACACACACAGACCTGTACGATCCATTCATTTCCATGGGAAAAACCCTAATCCCAACTATGACAACCTTAACTCATACCCAGCCATGACCTTATCCATAAGTAACCAAACAAAACACAGTATTTTTGGCATCGTTAGTTTAGTTGATTGCAGTCACAGATTTTTTTTTATAAAATTGTGTTTCCCAAAACAATGGTCAACATCAAAATAGCAGGTTTTTATCACATTGTGGGGACATTAAGTCCCATGTCTTACCACTCAAGCTCCAAGTCAAGTCCTGAGTCAAAACAGTCAAGTCTCTTATTTTAGCTGGTATGCATGTTTCCTTGGGTAGCATGTTATACTTCAGCATGTAGTCAGTCAGAGGTAACTTACCAGTTAAATGTGTTTCGTTAGCAAAAAGTCTGTTCCACAGGTGCTCAGGTAATACAGCATATAATTAAACCAATTTTGTATTATCCACTTGTATTATCCAGTCATTTTCCTGTATCAATGACCATATGTTTAATTTCCCTTAAATTACATGGCATTGATTATGCTTCATGCCACCCCATTAAACTGCCACATATGCAAGGTTTGGGGCTCACCTCTGCTTCTCACAAATAAGCATCTAATACACTTTCCTGAAGCACGGTGCTGGGCACCGGTGTTCATGCAGGATTGGTTACCTGATTCAGAATTCTTGCACAGATACACTACATGTTATTGACTACAAGCTATTGGCCAATCAGACTATTGTTATTCGGTTTAAAATGTACTTGCTCAGATTTTAAAATTCAAAATTGTTTTTGTTCATTTATGGCATCATGAAAATGAATACACTAGAAATTGCTTTGCTTGGGATTAATTCATCAACTTCTCAGTTGTTCTGGGCAAAGAAACCGAAGGCCTAGTTGCTATTATATTGTGTAATTCATTGGATAGAAATATTGAAAATAGACGAAATAGACAAAATGATCATTGAATCTCTTCATAATCACATATCTTGATTAGTACAACCAGACCATTTCTCCTGTAATATGGAAATGAAATCCCACTAAATTATACCTATCTATAATTATGAAACACGAAAAGATTTTACCGTTTTAACGGGCATCAGAAAGATTGCATTATATTAGTAGATTGGCCTACATGTAGGCCTATCACATTAAAAAGGTGAATTTATTTAACTGAAGCGCAACTTCTTTAACTAGCAGACAGGAGTTCTTTAGAGTGTTATAAAATACATTAAAATGTATGTTATACTATATTATGCGCTGGTTAGCTCTGTGTTTCGTACCCATGTGAAACTGCACATCGCCGGCTTAAAACACGCGCGTCCCCGCAGAAATCACGTGGTTTCTCGTCATGATCGACTGCCAGCTGCAGCGGGACAAATGCAGCTCCGTGCGTCACCTTCACACGGAAAGCCGCAGAACCGCAGATGGGACGACAGCCCCATCCTATAAGCTTCATAAGCCCAGTAACATATGACTGACCCGCCAAGTGGAACGGGATGGAAATAAAACGTTATGGAAATGAATGGACACAGGCTGCGCAGACGAGCCCAGCTCTTCCGTGCAAGCGCTCGCAATTACCGGAGGCTGTGAAGGAGAGAGCGACACGACTGAAACATTTTAAACAGTGATAAACGCCGACCTTGGTCTATACGACTACACCGGTGCCGTGTGTTGTATTAATGGTGCTATTTGCATATATTTCATTAACGAGTAAATAATTGCATCTCGCGTCTGTATGATACTCTCTACATGTGCAATCTGCTCCCGTTAAAGCATTCCTGTAGTGTAAAATGTCTTCAGTTAATGTTGAATAAAATTTTGAAGTCATTATACAATTTTGTACGGCACCATGTTTGTAACATACTAGGCTGCACATGGTGTGTACCAAGTAAGTGCCTGAGGCTGATAAACTAGAGATAACAACAATCACTTCAGGCAGAGACGTTGCTATGGTAGTGGACCATGTTAACTCTAATGCATTATTTATGTAGATAATTATGTAGTATTGCCATTGTTCATTTCTACTTCTATATAGTGGACGAATACGAACATATTCATTTGATTCTGTTATCAGTGTATTTCCTTAGTTTGCAGATGCTAACGGAAACAAGACAATTATATCTCAGCCATTACTTGGTTCTATAAAAGCATACCCATCCATCCATCTGTCATCCATCCATCCACCCTTCATCCATCCATCTGTCATTCATCCATCCACCCATCCATCCACTCATCCATCCATCTCTTATTACTGCTAATCCAGCACTGGGTTTAGGTTCCAAATTTACAACCACTCTCAAATGAGCAAAACATAATTATCCACCCATTTTCTGTACCCACTCAATGTATGCTGGGTCACGGGGGTCCCAAACCCTCTACTGGAACTAGCAGACGCAAGGTTGGGGACAACCCAGGACAGGGTGCCAACCAATCACAGCACACCCACAAATAACAGCAACAACAATACTAGCAATTACAGTCATTTCCTATTAAAGCTGCAGCTTCACTAACAGTACTATTGGTTGAGGTAAAAGTCTGACAGCTCTGATATCTCAATATCCTTTAGCAAACAGCAATACAGGGAAGGTTCAGAATAGCACAGCCCATTTGATGAAGGCACCACAAAAGACAGATATATGCTGTTTAACTTGGCTGGTGAGGGAATATCTGAGGGATTATGCATTTCTTTCCTCGTTAATAAAACCCTTTTTGATCAAAGAGACAGGAGAGGAACAGATATTACTTTTCTTTAGCCTGAATTGCATTGTGCAGAGCTCTGCTTTACCAAACTGACCGGCATAAGCACACCTGAATATTAAGCACTGCTTCACCAAACCGATCGGCATGAACACACCTGAATATTAAGCACTGTTTCATCACACGGACCAGCATAAACACCCCTAAATATGCATCACATTGCTTCACTACGCCGACCAGCATAAACACCCCCAAATATGCATCACTTTGCTTCACCACGCCAACCAGCACAAAAACCCCTAAATATGCATCACTTTGCTTCACTACGCCGACCAGCATAAACATCCCTAAATATGCATCACTTTGCTTCACCACGCCGACCAGCATAAACATCCCTAAATATGCATCACTTTGCTTCACCACGCCGACCAGCATAAACACCCCTAAATATGCATCACTTTGCTTCACCACGCCGACCAGCATAAACACCCCTAAATATGCATCACTTTGCTTCACTACGCCGACCAGCATAAACACCCCTAAATATGCAGCACTGCTTGACCATAATGACAGCCAGAAACGCACCAGACATAATGGCACTCTTTTCTCCATGGGTGATTCAGAAGGTAGCACTGATGCCTCACACCTCCATGGGTGGGGGTTCAAGTCCTTAGCATGCTGTCTTTTGGTGTGACTCTTGCCACAGTTCCCCCCCACAGGTGTTTAAGCTTTGTGCTACATGCTGCCTGCCATTAACTCAGGGAGCCCTGACCCAGGTAAGTGGATGGATAATTTAGATCTTTAAGCAGTGCCTCTCAAATCAAGCATTAAAGCCAGCACAAGCTCAAAGAATCTGTGGGGTTTGGCTAAAGAGGTGAAAGGACATGAGGGATCCAGCCAGATAGTCACAGGTAAATTAATTCAGTCTCTTGGCTAAGAGCACAGCTGCATGGACCCGTACTAATGGATTATAGATATTTGGCTGGGAAACTCAAAGAATATGCTTAGGTAGAGCCTCCAAAATTAGTTTGAGCTTGTTGCATTATGATCCAGGAATATATTCAAATTTAGGATTTGGTGATTTGTTTCTTGCAAACATGTCATGATCATAAAGGTTCCTTTGTTATTTAAATGCTTCCAATTTGGCAAAACAAAAATGTAATTGATGCAAACATTTCGTACTCAGTACATCAAATAAATGTGTATTTTACCTATTTATGGGTGTTTTTTCTGACTGTCCTTTCCAGAATGTAAAGTAATATTATCATATGGCACAGAAGAACAACAAGAATAACCCGTAGCCATAGAAATACCACTGGCCTTACTCGGGTGTCAAAACAAACATTCAGTTTTGACCAATTGTTTTCACCCCCAAAATGAAGCCCAACATAACATTAATTTTGCCTGGACTCCCCAGTGAAAACAGAAAGATAACCCTTAATCTCTGTTCCCGTTTCACTCTCCTCTGTAACTTCTGGTAGATTCGAAAGGTGCTAAGAACCAATATGACTGAATGTGCCGTCAAGTCCATTGTCTTAAGTGGATACTTTAAAGACCAGCTAAATTATAAACTTTGACAGGCCAGTTATTTCTTGGGATCATAAGGCACCATGAGCCTTGGGGACTCAAATTGGTCTTACCGTGTGTGGAAATGAGTGGATATGGAAGAGCATCAACAGGTCTATCCCATGACAATTAATTTCCCGGGCTGTGTGAGTCGTTTCGGTATTTCCATAAGAAATCGATTGGCTGCATATGAAGGCTCTCAAATGATGAGAGGGAGAGGGGCTTAACGGTCTAGTAATGCGAGATGAAAAGGGCAGCCTTGCAGTCGCTCGCAGGCGGTCTGCCACTAAACAGCGCAGGAGAAGCTGCGAGCCTCCCAGCGCATCCGGCTGGAAAAAAAAAACACCATCCTTGCGATTAATTAAATGCGTCCCAAACGTGACAGGTGTGGCACAGACTCAGGATCTTGCTGACACGGGCACAGCTGGCCCGACCTAGCAGGTGTAAAAATTCACAGGTCTCCCAGCTCTCCTGCATCGGCGTCAGGGGAGTGATATCTGCACTGCAGATTACCCACGTTGGCTAAATGAGCCCCACTACCTATAAGAAGAACCGCATTATAATGCAACAGGCTCCCTTTCCAGTGCAATAGGGTTTCAGTGTCTCATAAAAGAGTTAAGGGATGGAATTGCTGCCAGACAGTGACAACGATCATCTAAAAATAAAAGAAAGGTGAAGTTACCTCTTAAAATCAGAAACATCCGGTCATACATCATATCATATAAACCATGAAGTCACCACCAAATATGTTAGTCACACAAAACACATCATGCCACAATAACACTGGGTAGATTATAATGGCCTATTATTGTTTACAACGTTTTAGCAGAAGAATCGCAGCAGGGAATTTACCTTTGCGTTTTGACAATAAAACGGATTAGAACTTTCCGGAATAGTTGGAATAAACGGGTTTTTTCCTGTGAAAAATTCACCTGCGTGGTTTGCTGGGGACTAATGAGAAGAAACGCAAAACATACAAAATAAAAGCTAACGCAGGCATGGCGATTCTATGGTGATCAGGGCCAAAAGTTACAATGTTGCCAGCGGGCAATTTTGCAAAGTCTAATGACCCCATTGTTAAAAATATTGTAAAAGCACTCAGAATATTAGGAAGAAATTCAGCTTGCTTACAAACATGCTGCATAGGAGATCTCCAATTTAAAGCAGAATGAAACTGAATGAACCTACAAACAAGTTTTGCCTGTGTTTCAGGTGACGGGGTGAATGTTGTCAGTGTTTCACGCTGACATGGCCTCCAGTCAGCAGGATGTTTACGGGGCCTCCCTCCATCTCGGTCTCGCAGGAAAGGACGAGCGCAGGTTCCCAGCAGATAACGGAGGGACAAAGTCATCTGGCACTTGCAGGCAGATCTTCGGCTTTTAGTCACGCCGTTTTTCCAGGTGCTGGATGGGGAGATGCACCTGCCCGTCAGGTCAGCATCTGGAGAGTACTGGGCCAGCTGGTCAACCTCCTGTGCGGTAGATTAAGAAAATGAGGCTCTTCTTTGCTTCTACACGAATGAGGCAGATGCTTTTTACTCCAGTCCACCGCCCTGCTCCGTGCTCCACCTCCACCCTTCCCAGCCACATCAGCCCATTCCTCAGCACACGCGATAGCAGGTGCCTGTCAGCATGAACCTTGTGCAGTGATACATGGGCAACGCGACCGGTGGCTAGATTGTGGCGTGATAGCTGCCAGACGCTCTCTGACCTCCCAGAGGGATGGTCTTCACATGAGAGCTCTCCAGCAGAGGTGGAGGTGCCGTGATCGATGGTGCGAGAGCAGAACAGGTGCTGCGCTGCAGTCACCTTGACGGTGTTCCTGCTTGAGATTTTTAATAAGCCCCCTCACCTCCTTGGTGAGTCTTATCTGCCATGTTCACTACAGTCCACGTCCAATAAGCGAAGGTGACGGGAAAGAATTTCATTTGTTTCTTTCTTTTTGTATCTTCAAGGATCTTCACAGCCAGTTATTTACCAAACAAGCACCTTCCAGTCTGTACTCTCCTGCCTGTATTTGTCCTGTGTTATTTTGAAAGGCAGCCCAAAGACACGATCCAAGGGCAAATATGAGAAAAATTCATTTTAGCTGAAACCTTTAAAGTAACAGAGGAATCTACAGACAGAAGCGTTGCGTTTTGCAGGAATCAGCCATGACAGCTTCCATTGTAAAATATTCCAGAGATTCAGAGTATTGTAATACAGTCTAAAATTGGACATCTCTGCAGTCAAGAACGGCATCTAGTAGCAAATATATAATTCTCACTAACTGAATGGCTAAGCTTCTTGGTGATTCAATGAAACAGAGTATTTGTATCTTTCAATATGTCTTTTCCCCTACTTTTCAAATCAATGCAATTCCTTTCTGTCCCTGGAGGAACCTTTAAGATGAGAGCAGAAACTGGGGTAGAACTGCTTCACCCATGTGCTTTTTATAAGGATGTGGACTAACTCTATTTGATTTCTATTGGCATCTTTATACATTGTGTTAGACCTTTTCTAATCTCCCCTTACAAATATATGGCACATGCTTCATTATATTTAATAAGGTCTCCCATGAGAATCTCCGCATTTCCCAGTAAAAGAGACATATCCTTCACTTAACTGCTCATATTTTGTTTCCATAGCAAGACAATAAATTCTCAGTCTTCATATCATGTGAAAAATGCCATTAAGAGGTTATGCCGAATAAATTTCAAAAATAACTTACCAAAGGACTTAATCAAAAGTACCTGAAGCAGAGAGGTAAAATATAATATCGCTGCCCAGCAAATGCCAGTGGAAAATCAGATAGCATATGGAATGGATCCCATGAACCTTCTTTCTACGTTTGCATCCATAACTAAGCTTATATACCTAATTGTTTTACAGGTCAACAGGTCATCTGTATAGGGTGAAGATAACAAAAAGAGGCACTGATGGTTATATTGTGCTCCTGTGCTTTTTTACTGCTGTGTCGCACAACCCGGCAAGCAGAAAACACAAAAATGGAACTAAGCAGTGTGTCATTGCTAACTGATAAATATCATTCCCATTTTCCATTTATTTCTGACACACCAAGGAGGGAAAAGATCTCTTTTAGGGTTGACACAGTGGACATTAAGCATTTTCTGAGATATTTCCTGAGGAAGTTAAGCTTTTATGACTCAAGTTAAAAATAAACAGAAAGTCATGTGCCATATTTATACATCAGAGTTTAATCTTTAGATTGTACATTTTTACCAAAGCAGTAAAAACCAACAATTCTGAACACTCTTTGTATTGTGTTGAAAGGCAGCTGACTGAAATATGACGCAAATCTGACTTAATCAGCATATATTTATCCCAAACACAGGGAAGGTTAAGATGTGACACGCTGGGTCTCTGTTCAAGTAAAACCAATGGCTTCATCTCCGTGGGTGGGTGTGGCAGACCTGTGACCGTCCACAACACTGCAGCTGTCCGCTCCGAGCCTCTGCTCGCCCGTTTCTGAACTGGTTCTCCTCTGATCTATAATTACTGCACTCCAGGAGAAGCAGGCCCTCTTACAGGCCAGCTTTAAAGGCTTCACAGAAGATGAAATAGCTTTGTCAATAAGGATGCCATGTGCGTAAGTCACATTAACTGCTTTCTGTTTTCTTTCAGGCAAAATAAGCCTGGACATATAGCACATACCCAAAGGTTGTATGGAGTTTTGCTTTTATGGAATGGCAAAATAATAACAAAATAGACACATGGTGATTACTGAACGACAATTGTTGATATACAGTACTCTGCAAATGTCTTAGGCAGTCAAAGAAAATGATGCTCATTTGTTCTTCATATTGATGTAAAACTGATGATATTATGTCTGTCAAAGTGTATCAGCTTAGGCATTTCTTAATCTCTCCCCCAAAGTCACCCCAGTATTTGCTGCAGTCATGCAATGCACCCATGTATTTTTTGACTCAGTGCAGCGGTTAGAACCGTTACCTCACCCTTGGGAGATTAGGGTTTGAATCTCTGCCATGGCTCCATCTGTATGGATTTTGGATGTTCTCCCTGTGTCATGGCATTTCCTCTGGGTACTCCCCCTCGTCATAGTCCAAAAACACACTGAGGTTAATTGGAGTTACCACATGCACTTGTGCCCTGTGATGGGTTGATACCCCATCTTGGGGTGTGCTCATAGTCTCTGGGATTGGCTCCAGACCCCTTGTGACCATAAATAGGACAAGTGCTGCTGAACATGGGTGGATGGCACCACCCCAGCTTGTTTGGCTAATCAATACCTCACTGACTTAATTGACTAATAAATGAATTGAGCTGGGGGTGAAATATAACAAGGACATGAATAGCTGAGGTATCTGAGGAGAGACTTGGGAACCAAAGTCCTGTTTTCTTCCAGCCATCCAGCAAGATATAAGTAACTTTTTTGAGAACAGACAAAGATGCTTGTTAGTTTTTATTGCGTTATTCTTACTTTGCATATGTTTTATTGTTCATTAGGATTTTTTTTCTTGAAGGAAGTATAGACTTATTACCCAGGTCAATAGCTTTAAACATTTACCATGACTATCGAAGACAGTAATCTAAATGAAGAAACCTCATATCTAACCAAGATTCCAGTTCTTTTACCAGTTCTGATCCCCAACAGGTCTGACCCATTGGTTCTCTGGTGGTCGTCCTGGGTTGGGGCTCCAGAGGGTTTCCCCCATCCTGCTCATGATGTACGCAGCCTTCCTGCCAGCAGCTTCAGCACAGCTACTCCCACAGAGAGCAGAAAAGAGTCCTGTCTTCCATTTTGAAGCTAGCTGAAGTTTTCAAGATGGCAATCCCGCCAAATGTTTCCCTGGAAGGTGGAGGGCCGTTTATAGGTCCAGATGCAGTTTGTGTCATACCCAGGACACAAGAGATTTCCGTAGGCATAACTCTAACCCTATCGATGACAACCTTAACCCCTACTCAGCCGTAACCTTAAATTTACCAACACAATAATAGTTTTGACATTTTTTAGTTTTTTGATTGCATTCACAGCTTTTTATAAGATCGAGTTTCCCCTGAAAAAATGATCCCCATGTCAAAACAACAGGTTCTAATCTAATCATATTGTGGGGACATTTCGCCCTCACAACATTATACGTGAACACACACATATGCACGCGCCTGCATGCGCACACACACACACACACACACACACACACACACACATACATACACATGGACAGCAGAAAATATAATCTAAGATCATTGGGATAAATATAGAAAAAAAAAATCTAAATTAAATTTTGATTGGGAGAATAAACCAATGAAAGGCTTTGCACATGTAAGCTCTCTGATGTTCTGTATCAAAACAACATGCTCTGCTTGGGTTTTACTGCCAAAAGATATAAAAATACCACAAAAACAGACCAAGAAAACAGGTGAGACAAATTAATGGGAACAGGGATGGTTACCTGCCACCTGAGATAACCAAACAGAAACATAGAAATCCAAAGATTAAAAGTATTACCTACCATTTATAGCACCCATAGAATTGTATATAAAGAATAAATATTCATTATTTACTCTTAAGATATGTAATATTTGTATTGACTAGATGATAGTTTAAACTGTAAAGAGCATTAAATGATCATTAAAAAAACTATTTTCCTAAATCCATATGTTGTTAAATATTCATTCATTTCTCATTTGTTTCCCATTAATAAGCCATTCTGTAGATGGATACCAGGCATCATGTATGTGCGACACTATCTGAGATTTATGATGTAACTATGCTGGGAATTCTGTCCATCCAAGCTTCTTCCACACCACTTATTGCTGGTGGCAGTGAGCCTGCAGCTTATCTGTGGAAGCACAAGGTGCACTGCAGGGAGACAGGGGTGTATCTGCAGGGTAAACACTCACACAGTACTGGCAATCTAAAGACACAGATTTTCCAAAAGTAAGTGTCTTTGGCCTTGGGGAGGAAGGAGAAGTAAGAAGAGGAAGCCTTGGTACACATAGTAAGGGGAAGGGTACACAGAGTCAGGGGGATGGCACACATAGTCAGGGGAATAGTACACAGAGTCAGGGGGATGATACACAGAGTCAGGGGAATGGCACACAGAATCAGGGGAATAGTACACAGAGTCAGGGGAATAGTACACAGAGTCAGGGGGATGATACACAGAGTCAGGGGAATAGTACACAGTGTCAGGGGTTTGGCATGGAAAGTCGGGGGACTGGTACATAGAGTCAGGGGAATGGCATGGAGAGTCAGGGGGATGGCATAGAGAGTCAGGGGAGTAGTACACAGAGTCAGGAGAATGGTACAAAGAGTCAGGGGGATGGCATAGAGAGTCAGGGGAATAGTACACAGAGTCAGGCGAATGGTACACAGAGTCAGGGGAATAGTACACAGAGTCAGGGGGATGATACACAGAGTCAGGGGAATGGTACACAGAGTCAGGGGAATGGCATAGAGAGTCAGGGGAATAGTACACAGAGTCAGGAGAATGGTACACAGAGTCAGGGGGATGGCATAGAGAGTCAGGGGAATAGTACACAGAGTCAGGGGGATAGTGCATAGAGTCAAAGGAATGGCATACAGAGTCAGGAGGCTGACACACAGAGCCACAGGGGTGGCACACGGAATCATGGGGTTGGAACAGGTTGGAACATGCAGGTCGAAGACTTGTGAGAACTGCTGATGCTAATCTGTTGTGGGAGACCCTCCATGATACGAGCTGGAAGGTTCCTGAGGGTTGTGATGATGTCGCAGGTGCTTCCAGAAGGAGCTGTTTCATTTTGCTAGTTACCCTGGATATTATCAAGAGGAGTCACAGCACAAGGCTTGTTGGTAACTCTGTTTTGTATAGGGAGCTGAGAGGGATGGCTGCCAGGGGATAAGGAGCAAGTGACGCGCCATCTATGGTCTAGCGACCCACGTCTCCGAAGTTTCTTTGGAGAATCCATGGGTACATTTGGTTTGACTTTGCGTCGAATGATTGGTAGCTAGAGGAGTCCCAAATAAGGCATATTATCCACCTTTTGAGGGAGTATCAGCTATGGCTACAGCCATGTGGCGTGTTTCTCTGAGGGTGATCCTGTGAGCGGGATCCTCAATGCTGACGACCCGAGTGGCTCGACCAAGCCAAGTGGATGCCCACGTAACACCGGATTGTGACAGACAGACAGCCATTTCCACGGGATGAGACTGGACTGTGTGTTGGCCTGGGGCTTTGCTAACGAGAACCTCAAGTTGTTTTGTGGTGTGGTGGGCTGCATGCTCTTCATCCTGATCTGACCATAGATATGAAGTCCCCGCAACATGTGTGTGGGTGTGTATGTGTGTGCATGAATGTGTATTGTATATATGCGGGGGTGTGTGTGCGACCATGTGTGTGCGGTTGTGTATATGTGTGTTTTCTGCGTCCCCAATGTGATATCAGGACTTGTTATTTTGACATTTTGGGGATCTTATTTAAGAGCTTATTTAGGGCTGGGTAGGGGTTATGGGTGTCATTAGGGTTATGCCCATAGAAATTAATGAGTATTCTGACAAAAATATGAATATAAGTGAGTGTGTGTGTGTGTGTGTGTGATAATTGATTCAGTTACATAAAGCAAGTAGGTAAAATGCATAGATCTTTTGATCTCCTTCAGAACACAATTTATATTTCCTTCTTTAGATATAACCTTTAGTGCCTCAGAGTAAGAAGGACAGTCTATAATCAAATAAGAAAGCCTGTTCAAAGACTTTCTTAGTCTCCTACTACAGTATGTTGATCTCTTTTCCAGTATATCACATTAATACTTACATTTGTAAACTAATTCCATGCAGTGGTTTCACTAATATGCTATTACCGGTATGCAATGGAAACCTGAGACTTTTAAAATTAAATAATGAAGTAGTAATGTGTTTCAAATATCATTTCAAAACCAAGGGTCTTCGAGATCCACATCACATTTAGCACGCTGCTTAGATGTGACTGCCGTAGTAAGGCATCTGAAATAATTTTCTCACCGATGAATTAACTTAAATGTATCATGCAAATTTAATGACCAATTAGTCACTTAAACACAATTGGCCAGTGTAATGAACAGCCTTGATCAATTTTAACAACGTGTTAGCCTTTAGTGAATGAAAACATTTTTCTCTGTTCTGGGTGTCTAGCTACTTGTGCTACTGAATTTACTATTTATTCTTAACGTGAGCCGGGCCGAGCCCCTTGAAGCCGCGTTTAATCGACTCGCATGCTGGCAGCTTTATGACCTGTCTGTTAGCCTCTGTTACACTGTTTTTCCTATACAATGCCCCCCTTCCCTTGCAGACCCCTCACTGAACCTGAGCGCTAGCACCTAGCCGGCCATGGATGCACGTGATGGGTCCTCTCTGATATCAGTCAGGTGCTTATTCTGATCCCTGTGGCTGTCTCTCTCCTCATTTATCGTTACAGATAACGGCCACAAGCCAATTGTGATTTTGGCCTGTTCCCCTGAGACATGAAAGGAAAAAACGTTTTTCCCCTAAACATTGGACACGGGGCTTTTATATTAGCTTCCGCTCCTGTTTAAATGTGCTCACAGATTGATTCATTCCAGAGAGTTAATCTTGAATTCATTTTGAATAGGGATGTGTTCCGGTTGGACCATTTTCCTGGCTTTATCTGCAGTCTGGGTTCATTTCTGTAAATGAAATCTCATTGTGAGTGTTTGCCAAGCGAGGAGGTAGGCAGGCCGCCTGCAGTATCATCTCACAAATTCCAAACTACTTCATTATCTTTGACACAACAATGTAATTAATTCACCTGAATGCAGTTTGATGGTAGTCTGAAATTTTCACTTTGAGTGCTCCGGGATTAAAATGATTCACATTGTATACTTCTAATAGTTGGAGTTACAGTCCATTAGGACTTGGTACTTTCCAAAATTGATATGCAGAGAAAATGTCAAGCCTGTTCCACTGTCATGCTGCTATTTACAATCTCCTGCTCTGAATGTCTCATTCCCTTTGAAAATGATATTATCCTTGTTTTTTTAGCTATAATTACGTAACACAGGGAATAATGAACATAGTGACTTAAACTTAGTTGCCACTTTGTTAGGTACACAAAGCTAGTTCTGGGTAAGGCCCACTTTTTCAAGTATACAGTAGACATGCTGTGCATTCTGAGAAGCCATTCTGCATACCACAGTCGTACTGAGTTGTTATTTTTGCATTTTTTGCCTTCCTGATAGCTTTAACAAGTCTGGCCATTCTCCCCTAACCTCTCTCATTATTAAGGTGATTTTTCCCACAGAAATAAAATTCTCTGGAAGTTTTATTTCATGAAGTGATTCGTTCTAAAGTCTATAGTTGTGTGTGAAAATCCCGGGGGCGGGGGGGGGGGGGGGGGGGTGTTGTTAACCATGCAAGTGTTCTGTTTTAGCAGCAACGCAACTTAGCTGTGTTTACTCTGAATGTTTACAAAGCGATCGGGGCAGATTTATGAATGATGTTAGCTGTCATGACACCCTTGGTGCTCCTTCCCACTCTTGTTACTTCCAGCATGGAGTGTGTCTTCACAGGAGATCCGTCCATGGATTATTTAGTGCTTGAGGATATACCAGAGAGATACCCACTTTCCCAACTGAGGACGCTAAAAGCTCCTGGACACATAGCTCGGCTGCAGCTTCGCGATCCTGGTTTATGTCGTGGATGGAATTTATTGCCGCGACAGCTTTAGTGTCCCCCTTGTAGGAAGCTCCACTTATTATTCCTGTGACATATTAACGGTTACCAATGTATTAATTGTCTTGAGCGGATCTAGAAAGACGTTTATGGGTATTTATGAAAAAAAAGAAAAAGGTTTGGCTCTTCCTGACGCAAGAGGAATTTCGGGAGAGAGGCGGGTTCCGTCCCGTGGAGTCAGACCAGAGAAATGCGGGTCTCATCGAGCCCCTCTTTGGCTCCGATCGCAAACCACCAGTGAGAATTGTGCACAAAGGAAACGGACGCTTCATGCACATCCTGAACCGCTTGTGAAAACAGAAGTGCCCTGAGCTCTCTGATTTCTAGGCAACTATTTATATAAGCAAGTCTTAGGATATTGAATATTTAATTACAAATTGAAAGTTAAATTGTGAAAATATATGTAGGCAATGTTCATAGAAAATGACATGCATATATATATGACATGCCTGTGATATACATTCAGAGCATACCACTGTGTTATTTTGCCATAGAATGTCATAGTATCCATTACAAAATATGCATATTTTGCATATGCAACAGCAATTGAAATAGCATGAATTGTAATATACTGCATACAGTCTTAGGCAGTCAAAGGAAATGTTTAAAGCAGTTTATCTCAGTACCAAGTGCATATTTGCTCAGAACGAAAACACAATTTAATATTGGAACATATGAAAATTAAGGTTAATACAACAAAAACTAACGAGTTTTTCTTCCTTTCTCCAAAAAGTTACTGATATCTAGTTGGATGGCCAGTTGAACACCAGCTTCAGATCCAAAACCTCTCCTTAAGGGCAGCCCAGCCATTCCGTGTATTTGTTACATTTCACATCCAACTTAATTAATTAACGAAGTAAATTATCGTTAAAAAGTCAGTAAGATATTGATTAGCCAAATGTGTGCTTGATTAGCCAAGTGTGCTTATGGTCAACTCAAAAAATACATGGATATATATGTCAGATGCCATAAATACTAGGTTGACTTTAGCAGAGATGACTAAGCTGACACACTTTTACAGACACAATATCATAGTTATACACCAATATGAAGATCATGTATGTGTAATTTTCTTGGACCGCCTAAGACTTTTGCACAGTACTTTTTATGACCTGATTGTCTTTGTAAATAAATAATATGCCATTAGTGCAGTTTCTGAATTAATTCAGTTTTTTTATGTAGTTTCAGTACTGTTTTGATGTAATAAAGTATAAGTTTATAGGACTTTTCATCCAGGCAAAGTCCCGCCCACTTCCTCTACTGCAGGCTCCACCCACCCCGGGCCAGAGCCATGCCCAAATCCCAGCATTTCTGGGTCTGGCTTTGTGCCAGCGATGTTTTCTCATTCCCTGACACTGACTGGCGCCTCAGCCGGGGTATCCGTGTGGCGGCGGGGTGCGAGTGCTCATGACCGAGAGAGTGAGGAAACGGAAAAGAAAGCCATTCCCACAGCTTCAGGAAGTGGGGTTGGGAGAGCTTTGGATCCTCATCAGCCCTTTGAAGCTGGGATGTCGGTATCGGAGAGCCGGTACTGTGTCGGACCCACATGCTCTCAGAACGAGGGTCCAAAGTTCTGAGGCAGGGACCCGCTTCGCTTGGCCGCGCCGCCCATGGGTCGTGGTCGATGGCACCCCCTGGGTTCAGTTCCCAGTGTCTATGTGGCAGGTGCCTTTCCTGATGATTTTTTTTTTGGAAGAGGTGGAGCCACACCGCCCCCACCCCCACCCTGGTGTCAGGCTATGAGGTCAGCTTTTGATCTTGCTTTTAGCATCGTTTTATCCGTCCGAAGCGCGGGGAATTCTCCCTGACTGAGAGGCACCGCAGTCTTGTAACAGACTCTGGTGTCTGCAGCCCCTGAACCAGAACGGGCTTCTGTTCCCCAAACAAGGGGATGCTTGTTCCCCGCTTCCTTTTGCAGGACCTTCAAAATGCACGGAGACACACGGCGCGCAATGAGGCCGTCTCCCGGCAGAAGCGGGGCTCCCTTCCTTCTCCGCTTCTGTCCATCCTCATCTCCTGATCGAGCCACGCTTTCCGTCACGCATCTTTTAACTGAATGTTCCCAGGTGGCTCCGTGATGTCGGGTTCGAGATTGGCACAGTTTCACCTGTAGGGGGCAGAGCGGCGGGGAGTGGTGTGATGTGGTGAGCAGGGGCGTTTTCCCACCGCCCAGGTTGTTAATACCCTGGCAGTTCCTAAGTGCCTCTCACGCGGTGGGAGCCGGCTGGAGAGGGAGCCTGTGTTTTTGGTATGAAATGGGGCTGTTTTTATTTTCATTTTTGGTCAGGAGCCCAGATCTTGACCCCCCCCCCCCCCCCCCCCCCCCCCCCCCCCCCCCCCCCCCCCGGGCTCCGGCCCGCGGGCCCCGCTCCCGCTCGCTCGGCGGGGGGCTCCGGGCTCGCGCG
>JAABNY020000034.1:25373172-25388133 GCA_015164015.2 Brevimyrus niger
CATCACAGGGCAGGGAATAACCCAGGAGGGGGCGCCAGCCCATCACAGGGCAGGGAATAACCCAGGAGGGGGCGCCAGCCCATCACAGGGCAGGGAATAACCCAGGAGGGGGCGCCAGCCCATCACAGGGCAGGGAATAACCCAGGAGGGGGCGCCAGCCCATCACAGGGCAGGGAATAACCCAGGAGGGGGCGCCAACACATTTTGAAAAATCATGTAAAACATCTTGGTCATCGTCATCAGGAAAACTCAAAACCACCTGTCATATTTTACTGTTTTCTACGTATGAATTTTAGAATATTATAATAAATATTGATTTTGTAAAAATATCAAAAAATACTGTGATGACATTTTAGGGCATGTCACCCAATCCCAGTCAAATCCATTGCCTGCAGTCAACAGCGAGGCAGTCCGAGAAACAACCTAGCAACAAAACATACTGCCAGTGTTTTGTAGTGTTATGGCCTATTACAAAAAATGCTTGCTTAAGATTATTAAAAATGCTTAATAATCATGATAAAATATTATGCTGTATTAGCCAGCCCTAGCACACATGCCTCAGCTATAGGCAATTTGGCAACTCCAATTCACCTTAGGATGCTTTAGGAATGCAGTCATGGGGAGAACATGCCAACTGCTAAGATAGAGACTCGAAACCCTAGCCCTAGAGGTGCGAGGCGGCCATGCGAGCCACGATCCATGCTGTCATCTTCACAATGAATCATGGAACTCTCTAATGTTCACGAAATGTTAAACACAGGGAAGAGCACAAATCTATGACTAAATCAGACACTTCTCACTGTCTTTCCTCAGGAAATGCTGAAGTAGAACAGGAGATAATTAGCAAAGCAAAGGCACTTATAATTGGCAGCTTGCAAACAATGTGAACACGTTAGCTGATTGAAGAGTGAATACACAAGAGGAGCCTATTCAGGGAGAACTGAAACGAAAGCAAGCTCCAGCGGTGTGGCCTCTGTTATCGGGGAACAGAGAAGCATCCAACTTTTCTTACCTGCATTGCAATCCATCCCCAGAAGGTCGCACACCACTAACAACACTGGAGACCTGAAGGCAGGCAGCACACAGACTAATTAGACAACCTAGTCCCTTAAATTAATTGATGGTTTTCTCATTTCCTCGCCTGACTCACTTGGGAGAGAGAAAATGGCAAATAAAAAAAAAGAATAAAAAGAACATCTTGATTTGTGTACATTTGGCAACTGGTTGCAAAGGGTGTGTGATCAGCTCTACTTGCAAAACAAGAAAGGTTGGCAATCACACTAAGCTCCGAGCGTCTGCAACAAGAACAAGCGAGCAGTCACATGATCTCGCCGCCATCGCTCTACCAGCCCGGGTTTAAAGTTTAGAAAGTTTAGGGATAATTTGCTATATGGTTGGTAAAGGATATTGTCACAGATGATCTGGGAGACAGTTCGATATTGAGAAAGACACAAATTAGTAATTTAAATAAAAAGATCTATTTATTGGAGGTGGTGGGGGTGAATGAATGAATGAATCTAAATTAAACATTATTTCAGGAGTGTGGAAAAAATGCATTTTTCTCTGAAACTACTTTACACACAAACCAAAAACAATGTAATGAAACACCCATAGCAATACAAACAGGTACACAGCCGAAACTAGATATTTTAAGTCGATTTATGTGGATTTTTTGTGAGCGAGGGAAATATGTTGATGTCAAGAAGATACAAAGCAATCTAATTTCATATTCACAATTAACAATAATGCAAGTTAGCTAGCTATCAAGCCATTGGTGTTAAATTGGTAAAATTAGCCATTTAAAGTAAGTGTCACATCTAGGGAAGGACTGCAGGCATGGGGAAATCCAAAAGGGGCATTATTTAAACAAAAATGCGAAGCAAAAGTAAATGGTCCAAAAGGGGTCAAAACGATGTAGGGAGAATCAGGAGAGAACACATGATGCAGGGCAAGCTGGCGAGCAGAGGCAGACTGCAACATCAACGACCGGAGTGGGGGGCTCAAGACAGGGATGCACCGTATACGTCACTGATGATGTAGCAAACACGAGGCACCTGGAGGGATCTACACAAGGGCTGTAATGAGAGAAGAGATTAAACAAAGAACAGGTGTGGTTTGTTAGAGCTACATGAGGGAGAGAATGAGGAGGCAAGGAATGCAGGGTGCGACAGTAATCCCTACAAATGACCATTATGGATTCAAATGATAACTAGTACACATAAATACTAGTTAAATAGATGGCTGCATAAAACATCTTTTCATTAGTCAATTCAGCGTCAAATGCTATAATTATACAGAGGAGAATGTATGTATTCCATCTATTCAAGCTTTCTATGTTTGAGATAGAGGGAGGGACAGATTTCTTCTTGACCTTTTTTTCTGAGTACAGCTACAGGCAATATTAACACTATATAGCCAGTCTGTGACCTTTTTGTGGGATTAAGGAAGCAGACAGGTGATTTCATTGTAAGCAGGCAGCTGGCCAAGCTGAAACCCGCCCAAGAATCTCAGCAGAACCCGGCCGAGCGGCTTTTCCGGCGGCCGCCAAGCCCCACCAGGTGGAAGGATGATATAATCCTGACATAACAGGACCTACAAAGCTGGCTCTCGATTTGACATTGCTGTCCAGACACGAAACACTTGTGCGGTATAAGCTTCTAGCAAATACACCTGTCTCAGATGTTAGGGCCATACTCATAGGGCCTTCAAATTGTCAATCTCACAATGTCATGGTAGAGTGGGCTGTGGCCTTCATGAGACCTCTGGGACATAAATCCATATGACATTCCAGTAACGCTGAGAAGGAACTGAAAAAGAGTTGATGGATTTCATTGTGTGATACTGGAAGGACTGGGAGTAAATCCAGGTCAACCACCTTGTGCTGCCCAACTTCACCAGTGTTCCCAAAGTTTCCTTAGTGCTGTCCTTTGTCACCCCCCGGAAAATCTTGAACAAAGAACCACTAAAAACGTAGGTGATGTAAGCTGTTTGTGGAAAGTTCAGTTATTTCTGCTCAGGCGGAAGTACAATGAGGTGCTCATAATGCTAGATTGTGGCAAAGACTTTTGCACGCACCTGTCAGACTGCTGCCATCCAAAGTTGCTAGTCATTTCACACTAGGGCAGACGCGGGCATCCATTTTGAGTTGGAGAGGAAATGATGTGGATGCCCTGTAGTGAACGGGCTTTTCCTGCTCTCGCGTGTTCGTATGTATTAAGGAGCCAGTTCTCCTTCGCATTACAGTGTCTTCTTGAAGCTTTATATGTCTGTGCTGCTGATAAAGCCAAAGCACTATAAAGAGCAGTAATGGTCTTCTGGAAGCTGAGTGTACATGAGCTGAGGCTGCACCCAAAAAGACACCATTTTTCTGAGATGCAGCATGAGATTCTTAGAACGCATCACCAATGATAATGGAGTGGAAGCTGACCCAGAGAATGTGCAGGTTATCACTGCCATGACAGGTGGATGTCGTGATGGAATACCGAATCGCATCCTCTTTCCTACGCATGGTTGTGTATCACCAGCACTCTGCCAGTATTTCTAAGCTTGTCTTCACCTTAACTTCACCTTGAAGGTGGTGCCTGCCATATTAAACTTAAATCTACTGATTGGACCCAAAACTCCTTGGTGCTTGCCAATCTGGCCTTTAATCACCAGTTCATTCTGCCCACTGACAAGACATAAGATTAGTTCGGGTTCAAAAGGACAAGGGCAAGGACATTGTCTATTGCTTTCGCAATTAAGGCCCTAACTCATGCCCAGGGCAGCCGATGAGTCAACTGACGACCTGAGGATCGGCTGACAACTGAGTCAGGGGGGCCACATCAGATGTGGCTGCTGTTTGGGCTGTGGAGACCTCTGCATCTTTCAAGTCAGTAGGTTGTTTTGACAGCTGATGCCAACATCTGAACACCTGAAGCTAAAACCTAGATGCCAATTTGTGAACCGCAAAATAATAGTAAAATATTTTCTCACAGGTTTTATGAATCAAATTTCTCAGAGAGCATCTGGTGGGCATTCTGCTGTCGCAAGCATCTGACACAAATGGTCCGAAGGCTGGGCAGGCTATGGTATAGAACAATTGACAACAAAATCTCTGTGTGGCATCACTATGTCATATAACAAATATACAGTAATGTGTTTCAAAGATTGTGCAGTTGCACATCATAGATGATAGTTGGAACCTCTTTAGCAAATGCTCCACAGGGGGACTGCAGAAGAACACCATACGGGGAGTGCACGGGAGCACCGTAGTGGGAGTGAGCAGGAACACCGTAGGGGGAGTGCGCAGGAAAACCGTAGAGGGAGTGCGCAGGAACAATGTAGGGGGAGTGCGCAGGAAAACCGTAGAGGGAGTGCGCAGGAGCACCGTAGGGGGAGTGCGGAGGAACAATGTAGGGGGAGTGCGCAGGAGCACTGTAGGGGGAGTGCGGAGGAACGATGTATGGGGAGTGCACAGGAGCACCGTAGGGGGAGTGCACATGAGCACCGTAGGGGGAGTGCGCAGGAACACCGTAGGGGGAGTGCGGAGGAACAATGTAGGGGGAGTGCGCAGGAGCACCGTAGGGGGAGTGCACAGGAACACCTTATGGCAGGGTTATTTAAATCAAAATCCGAGCCCCGCCGATTTTCCAGCCTTCCTTTACAAGTGAACTGGGTGTGAAACCTCTATAGCAAATCAGATTCAGTGATTATTAGACTGACTACCTGGAAGAACTAAAACAAGGCTTGGACTTGGAATTGAGGTCCAGATTTAAAGTGCCCTGCCCCTGGGAAACTGCACAGGCATCTTCCGATGCTTTTCTCAGGGAACACAAATCTACTGTAGGATGAATGGAACTGAGTGGGGAATGGCCATTTCAACAGACATAGTGATGCGAGGGTTTATCTATGCTCCTCGTGTTTGGGTGTTCAAAGAAGAGCTTGTGGCAGGGTTTGCATAAATACATGGGGGAACGTTACCAAATGAAGAGATGGAGATTAAGGTGACTTGCATTATTTATGTCCTTCGAGAGAATGTTATTTTAAGTCTGCTTACATAGCCTGCAGTTCAACACGTTATGCCACAGGATATGTACTCAAGCGATTCAGGCTATATGCTTTGCTCACAAGGATATGAGCAGGGGCCTCCTGGGAAGTGAACCTTAAATCTCATGAATGTGTTTGTGTTCATGACTATCAAGTGGGTTAAAATGTTAAGGGAATGAAATTAAACACAAGATGTGGGGTGTTAATTAGAAGATTCAGAGTAAACATGTTAAAATGGCCTAGAGGGGGCAGGGGGTGGGGGCTGCTGCAAAGCCTGTGCCCCACCGAGTGTCTCAAAACTTCACAGAATTAGCTGTTTTCCAGAAACACAGCTCCAGCCTATATTTTTCTCCTAAAACCCAAAGAGCACAGTATTGACTATTATGGAAAAAAAAAAAACAATTTTGGATATTTTATTTTAATTTCTACTTGACGTTCAGTAGAATGTGCAAATAGCCATAAAAAGTATTTACACATTAAGACATGTTAATTTTCAGGTAGCAATCAGTCTATCATTTCAAACAATAGGTTTTGTTCCTGGCTAAAGGTAATTCTTAAGAATAATGCAGGAATCACGGGGTGGGAGAGGAGGAGTACCAGGGAAGAGTACTCTTTGGAATAACCCAATCACCACAAGTCAGGAGACAGGGAGTACCCGGGCTGAGTATTCTTTGGAATAACCTAGGAATCACAGAGTGGGTGTCAGGGAATATCTGGACCGGGTATTCTCAGAGAGTGATCCGTGCAGCGGAATGCTGCTGCAGGTTAGCTCTCCCTTCACTGCAGGTCATGCACACAAGGATTTGTAGATCCAGAGCCATAAGGGTTGTAAAAGACCCCTCTCATCCTGGTAACAAACTATTTCAGGTTCTGAAATCAGGCAGGAGGCTCCGCAACATCATGGCCAAGGCAGATAGACTCAGAAGGAGGTTTTATCCCCAAGCCATTTGACTCCTCAATCAGGACACGCCCCTCTCTCTCTACACAGTGTTATAATATGTTATTATTGTACTTTTATACTATACTGGACAGCAACCCTCTCAGGGTCTCATACTCATCGTCATTATTCCATGCAATGCACTTTACTTTATAACTTACAACAGCATATTGCACATCTGTAAATCTGTTTCAAATCCATATTATATTCAAAGTTATTTATTTATCCTTTTTTATTTATTTTCATGTCCTTTGTAACGGTTGCACAGTCAAAAGAGTGGTTCAGGATGCATTTCACTGCATGTTGTACCTGTATGACTATGCATGTGACAATGAAAGAATCTTGAATCTTGAATTACTTAGGGCAGGAGGCAGGGAGCACCTGGGCCGGGTATTCATGTATTCGGAAGAATAACCTAAGAATCACAGGGTGGGAGACAGGGATCACCCGGGCTGTGAATCCTTACAAACAACCTAGGAATCACAGGGTGAGGGACAGGGAGTTCCTTAGTCAGGTATTCTTAGGAATAACCTAAGAATCACAGGGTGGGAGACATAGAGCACCTGCGGCAGGAATTCTTAAGAATAACCCAGGAATCACAGGGCTAGAGGCCACAATACCAGCAGCTGAGTCACAACCACTGAAAACAAAGAGAAATATTCTGAAGCATTTCCCTTGTAAACATCTTATTTATATTTGTCTTGTGGATACCATGGTGCTTTTTAAAGGTGGGGAAACATAAAAACAAAAAAATCAGATTAGTCCTCTAAGTGATTAAACTAAAGCAATCTTTGTGCCCATTATGCATCAATAAATGAAGGATGTGCGCTGACTTTCAAAAAGAAAATACTGAGTACAGAATTAAACTTAGCACTGTGACTTCAACAATTTCTGCAGAAAGATGATTGCACTGCATAGTGATAACTT
Source organism: Brevimyrus niger (assembly GCA_015164015.2). Classification (NCBI taxonomy): domain Eukaryota; kingdom Metazoa; phylum Chordata; class Actinopteri; order Osteoglossiformes; family Mormyridae; genus Brevimyrus; species Brevimyrus niger. The sequence continues at coordinate 25,380,065 of JAABNY020000034.1, forward strand.
CATTGTTCCCATGACTCCACACTGTTAATATGGGATGCTTCAGTGAGCTGTTATTGTTTTTGGCCTACCCCTCCAGGTATGTAACTGTGACAATAGATTATGTGCATTTACCCGCCAAACCTGACTCAGTATTAACAAATATCATTTAACTGTGCACATCATAAGTGTGCTGCTTTGTGTAGTTAATGTTTTATGACCTAACAATTATCCAATAAAGGATTGGAATCTGTCCAAAGCATACCAAAATTTGATGACATCTGAAACACTTTAGAGGAAACGTGTTTATATATAATAAATTAATAAGAATTTATGTATTAGAACATCAAGCTTACTTCACTGGTTTTATTGCATTTGTGTGATACAGTAACCATATTCTGCATGGCTGTCATTAATCAGGATGTTCTGACAACCACAAAATGATATCTTCAAAAAGTAACATCTGTTATAATCATGCTCTGTGCCTAGTTTAAACTTAATTCAAAATATCTTTTCTTGATTGAATAAAATTGCAGTAGAGCTGGAGAAAAGTTAATTAAATCATTTATTATTTTGAAAAAGGTAATTTTGTTTAAAATCTATTAGATAAATTACATTTTAAATTTCAGAGAATAATTTAATCCAGAAATATGACCCCTTTGCTATGGTTCAAATATACGTTATATTGCCAAAAATACTGGGACAGCCCTCCAAATCATTGAATTCATGTGTTCCTATCACTTCCATAGCTACAGGTGTGGGTCGCTCTCAGGAGCTCAGGGAATTTGAGTGTGGTACCATGATAGGATGCCACCTGTGCAATAAGTTCATTTGTGAAATTTCCTTGCAACTAAATATTCCACAGTCAGTTATCGGTGGTATTCTAAGTAAGTGGAAGCAATTTGGCCACCAAGTGGTAGGCCACATAGAATCAGAGGGCAGCGACAATGAATGCTGAGGTGCACAGTGTGTAGAACCAACTGTCTGCAGAGTCAATAGCTACAGATCTCACAGCCTCATGTGGCCTTGGGACTGGCTGAATGACAATGTGTAGAGAACTTCATGTGATGGGTTTCCATAGCTAGTCCGCTGCATCCAAGCCTTACATCACCAAGTGCAATGCAAAGCATCAGATGCAGTGGTGAAAAGCACACCGCTGCTGGACTCTAGAGCAGCGGAGTGACGAATCACGCTTCTCTGTCAGGCAATCCAATAAACTAGTCTGGGTTTGGCGGTTGCCAGGGGAACAGTACTTACCTGACTGCATTGCGCCAACCGAGTCGGATACGTTCCATTTGCCACAGAAGTAGCAATACCATGGACCTATATGAAAAAGCAAGATTTTTTGCTTAGTCGGACAACTTGTCGGATCATGAAATCCAATTCTAGACCGGTTAATTGGTAGCCATTGTTAGCAATATCACTTGATAACACATTATGTGCAGTGCTTCACGTAATAAACTCCGTAGCAACATGTCCAGAGATAAGTTGGACAGTATAGTGTGATTTCAGTATAGTGTTGATATAGGGCGCAGCCATCTTAGATTCTGAACTCGGGATCCTCTGCGTTATCCGAGATATTTATAAGATCTCTAAGAAACAGGAGTGCGCATGTCGTCACTTCTGGCTTCCAAACTTGGAATCCAACTCGGAATCCGAGTTCCAAGGGCAAATGGAATGCACGATTAATGCTGCACCATTCAAAACCATATTGGGCTATTTCATGCTCCTAACTTTGTGGGGACAGTTTGGGGATGGCCCCTTCCTGTTCCAACGTGACTGCCCTCCAGTGCACAAAGCAAGGTCCATAAGGACATGGATGAGTGAGTCTGGTGTGGAGGAACTTAACTGGCCTGCACAGAACCCTGACCTCAACTGGAGAGAACATGTTTAAGCTGAATATGAGCAGAGACTGCGAGCCAGGGCTTCTCATTGAACATCAGTGCCTGACCTCACAAATGCTCTCCTGGAAGAATGGTTAAAAATTCCCATAAAGACAATCCTAAACCTTGTGGACTGCCTTTCCAGAAGAGTTGAAGGTGTTATAGCTACAAAAGGGTGGGCCAACTCCATATAAAAGCCTATGTATTAAGAATGGGATGTCATTTAAAGTTATTGTGTCTAAAGGCAGGTGTTCCAATACTTTTGGCAATATAGTGTAACTAGAACTAAAATGAATATTCAAAAATGTTTTCAACTTTTTTTCTCAACGAATTGCAGTTTTGTCTTTTCGAAGAAAATATGCTTTAAAACAGAAGAACAATGATGTAGCCCAACTATGTTACACAGCAAGATAAATGCAGGATGAAAGCTAACGTAAGATAAAGTAATACCATAATAAAGATTAAGGCTCAGAACAAATTATATCACATGGGGCCAGAAACAGAATGTTTTGGAATCGAATTTAATTTATAAGGAATCATATGGTAAAAGTAAAATAGAGCTGGATGAGGACTAGAGGTTTTATGTGTTTTTTGTGGGACATAGGATAATTCAAATCATTAAATTTATAAAACTGAGGCATATCTTTTAACCTTCCTGCATCAACTCTGCATTTCCCCGCTGCCCCTGAAGGCCTGCACTCCATCATGCCAAATTGTCACACATAAATATTCATTGCAGGTTCATTATAAATCAAGTTTTTGTTCTTCTTTACTGTGTCATTTTAATTACAGTAACGCATTTTATTTCCCAGGAATATCTGTAGCTGCTCACACTATCGTCTTCGTTTTGTCAGCGAATAACCCAGGTGCGCACAGGGGCGGATCTGGCCCCAACTGAATGCTGATTGGCCCTCGGAGTACCCCCTGTCACTCACTGGATCAAAACATGTCATTGGCCTATGATAATGTTTGCCACTCTGAATCAGTTATGGCCCATTTAATGCCACCCACCATAAACAAATCCAAGAATTGCTCCTGGCAACACTTTTTATTTATTTATTTATTTTTTTATTTTTAAAGACAATGATATTTATAAGAAGTAAAAAGCAGATGGCACATAGCAGAAAGAATAAGAGGCTTGGCCATTTTTAATTGAATATGCCTAGAGGAATTAAGACCTGGAATAGCAGGGTAACAGTTCTGGATGTACTGCAGGCAAAGCTTGCAGCTTAGGACAGAGTCTTATATTAGGAGAGACAGACCTTATGAGGCACCTGTGGCCACAGTTTGCTTTCCTGCCTTCTAATTCTTCATGGTGTCAGTTGGCTAAAATAGCAACACACTCATCTACTCGTCTCCGGAGGTAAAAAATTGCAGACAACTGCATAAAAATAATTTGTTTCGGTCTCTCACAAAGTCTATTGCAGTCCTTCACAGTAAGGAACAACTTAGATTTCATCATTCATTTTTTTCTTTGAGGGAATAAAAGATTGTGTTTTAATTCCATCATTTGAAATTGTCACCTATTGATTCAGCCCGAGGTTTTCGTGTGTCACTTCTAGCTATGAAATGAAGCATTAAAAAAACAAATCACCAACTAACATATGAATGCAACGGGAACATTCCTAAAGCAGAGGTGAGTAGTGGTCAGAAGCCAGCAGAGTCTTCTTTGCAGAAGTGATACCTTTGTCCCGAAAGTAAACACAACGTATCATGTGCTGAAAGTATAAGCCTTTCAGTGCATGCAAGCCTTGTTCTAAGAGAAAATGGCCGAAATGGCAAAAGGACAATGACGCTCCCCAAAATGGCAAAATGTTAAGAGCAGGAAGTCATTCTCTCTAGAGGCTACGGTGTATCCCTCCAGAATTTCCCATCTTCTGCCCACTGCCCTCTTTTCTTTTCATCCCCGCACCCTAGACCATGCAAAAATTGGCAAACTATTTGCTGTTCCCTTGTGATAATACATGAAAAATCTCCTTGACCCCAGCTAACCTCAGTTCAACACAAACCATTCCTCAAAAGCAACCTGCTTGCAGGTACAGATTATTTTCTCCCTGCAATGCCTGCCACTCTCCGGAGACTGCTGGAAGCTGAAAAGCTCACCACTGCTTCCAATAAGCTTGCTTTTGATATAGCCATATCAAAGAGCCTCTTGCTTTCCTTAATAAGATGGACATTTTTCCATAGGTCTAAACCAATTTAAGTCAAGACTTCCTTAATGTTACTTATAAGGACCTGCAGGCATGCTCTCATCAAATTTTAAGCTTCAAGGCTTTAGTGCAAGACCCCTGGGTTTGAGAACCCTGTTTTTCTCCATTGTCATGCCAGTGATATGGTTGATTTCCTTGGATCTTGGCAGAATATCTTGCCTGACGGAATCATTTTGCTCAGAAATCTCTTAAATCATTACTGATGACAGAACGAATAGAGGTCTGATTCTTTGGCAGAATCAGAGCTGACAGTTTAAACCTAGGCACAGACAAATATCAGTTCAGGGTCAGAAGATTCTCACAAGCAGACCAAGTGCTGAGAAACAAGGATGTCAGCAAAATATGTACACCACTGAGACAATCTCCTCGCCGGAAATCTACCAAAATGTGACCAAACTTCACCACTGGCTTTCAAAAAAGGCCTTGCAGCTAAAATGACTTCAGCGGTAGAGCAAAGAATTCTATGGATTTTTAGAACTTTGATATATTTGGAAAGTAGCTGGGTGTCACATTAATGAGAGGAGCACAGACTGAGACAGGAATGTGCATAAGGCAGCAGAGCAGTCTCTCCTCACCGCGAGCTTTCCCTGGGGTTACATCGTTCTGTCTTAGCACCGTTAAGTCAGACCCTGCACCAGTCGTAGCCGTCATCAGAGGGCACCTTCCCGCTTCCTCTCCCACTGGCAGTAATAATTTAAGCCGCAGGAACAGCTCTTGGATCCCATCTAGGGACGCAGAAAATGATTTGCTGCTGACAGTTAAAGAGGGACCTGGGCTGTCAGGCCAGCCTGCAAACTGGAGTATGATGTCATGCCACCACAATATGACCTCTGTCACCACAGATAAACAAGGAGGTGAAATAGAGGGATGGTCTGACCTGACGGCGGCCCCCTCGCTGCATGCCTAAACGCTAGCTGGCATGACACAAGGAAACCCAATCAAGCTCGCACTTCTATGGACACGGAAAGTAATCAGGAAACAGATTCCGCGAGGCCAAGACAAATGGGCCATTGTGCAAGGGGAAGCTTCTCACTCCAATGACTAAGTCGTCAGGGTCGAATGCCAGGCTGTCATGCATCACCTGCTGCTGTGCCCAGGTGTCAGCAAGCTTCCTGAGGCCCAGTAGGAAGAATCAGCTCTTGGCTGAGATAAATGAACAAAACCAGCAGCAAAAGGCTCCCCCTATTACAGGATCTTCAGATGTTCTGGTTAATGAGCAATTCCTGTTCATCCCAAAGAGTGACTGTTATTCTGTAAAATGTTTCTTCCCAGAAATGTATGTCTGCTCATTCTGGCTACTTGCTAAATAGGATTTTAGCCAAATGATGTTCCAATGTTAAATATAACTACTGATAAACCTTCTTTACTAAATCAACTGAGGTTAAGGACTGAATTCTAGACTACAAGCTAGACCACTCCTGTGATTTTCTGCATTTAAATTAGCAGTCCACTACTGTTAATTTACAGTAGCTCGACTTTGAACAAAGGTCTAGGAGAATTGTGTTCGCAGGTTGTCAGACAGCAAAGAGGAGCGCAGTTCAGATATAGAGAACAGGCTTCTCAACAATAATTTAGTTGAACCAAAAATAAGTCAGTGAAGGCAGGTTTGTCTTGCTCAATGTAAAAACATAATTACATGTAAAGAGCAGGGCATCCACACCTCTCTGAATTTGGGTGTATGTTTGATGAAGTCACAATCATATAAAGTGCATTGCATTTACCATTTTGTAGAGCTTACATTACGCTGTTTTTCACAGTATGCGCAAATGACAATGTGGTAGCCTTACAAAAGACTTTATCGCCCCCTGGTGTTTAAAAAAACAACTAAATAACTGCAAGATTTACATACTGAAAATATTGTAGGCGGTGACACAATGGCATAATTATTTAGAGTAAAGACCATTAATGTTTCCTTTAAAGGTCCACCAACCAGGATATGAAGCTCAGTGTTTAAATGTTATATTATTTTTAATACAGAATCTATGCATCATCGCATCGCAGGTATGTACTGTAATAATGCAATACTTCTGAGAACAGATTTCCAATTTGATCATCAATTTTACACATGAATCATGTTAAATACACACACACATACACACACACATATATATTTTCAACAAAAAGTAAGAAATAATGTATATACAATATTTTCACCTAAAGTTCCTGTGACTTAACCACAAAGTTCATTTATGATAAAACTTTCCTTTCAACCAAGTTTTAAACTTGTCTTTTCAGGAAAACCATCCAAATGCGGCAGCCAAAGCTAGGAGTGGCTTAACAATAAGAGTGTGAGGGAGCCTTGGCTTCAATTCTGCTGAGAATCTCTGGAAATACCAGGCAACTGGTGCCTAAGAACGATCCCCAAGCAGCATGTGACACTGCTGTAGGGTCTGCCAATAGCAGGAGAATAGGCAAAACTCACCAAGTTAACGTGGAACATTCTGCTTGTAGTGACTAATTTGTGAAGGTTGTTACACAAAACATGCTATTCAGGACTGTAAACGCTTATCACTATTTCTTCTTATAATGTAAATGAGCACAAATTCTTATTTAAAAATACAAATATTAATAAATAGGTATGTAGTGTTTTGTAGTTCCACAGTGGGACATGTCTGAATGCAGAGAAGAGTGTGAGACAAAGCTCACCTATTACACATGAGCATAGAAAGCACGTCTAATAAGCTACACCTGATAACAGACATGGACTGTCTGGCTGGGACCTAGGAGGGAGCAAAAACATGGACTGTCTGGCTGGGACCTAGGAGGGAGCAAAAACATGGACTGCCTGGCTGGGACCTAAGAGGGAGCAAAAACATGGACTGTCTAGCTGGGACCTAGGAGGGAGCAAAAACATGGACTGTCTAGCTGGGACCTAGGAGGGAGCAAAAACATGGACTGTCTGGCTGGGACCTAGGAGGGAGCACAAACATGGACTGTCTGGGATCTAGGATGGAAAATAAACATGGACTTTCAGGAACCTGACAGGGAGCAAACACATGGATTGTTTGACTGGGAGCAGGGAAAGAGCAAAAACATGGACTGACTGGTTGGGAGCTGGGAGGGAATAAAAAGCCTATTTTTTGATATACACAAAGGAGGACATAACTTCGACACATAGCTGCTACTTCTAGAATCAATAAGAGCAACAGTACAATGTATTAAGTTAAAGAATTCACATGTCTTAGGATATTAAAGATATAGAATTAACACTGGAAAGGGGGATGTGGCTGATCTATACTTATCTGAAATTACTTATATTGGATTGGAAGATTTCAGACTCTTTCTCTGAAGCTTAAAAGTAAATCAGCCGATAATCACTGGACCCATAAAAGTCAATTCAATTAATTAACATTGATTTGCAAGAACCCCAGTAATTGGGAACTTAATCTACAAACCAGGGGGCAGTCTTGTCTTCATTATAAACCATTTCATTTATACTGTTTATGAGTTTGCAGTTTGTTGCCATGGCAACATTGTTTGTAAAAACAGAACACCTAAATTATTAAAATATATCCCACCTTAAGTCTGTTTTTCAGGAAATCTTATATTCTATGTGTTTTCTTTTCTTTTTTCTGGGGTTAAAAAAGTGTCCTTCAATTTCAGGTTTTTTATCGTTGGAGGAAATAAGACATCTTCCAATTCAAATTTATTTTTATTTTAAATTTCACAGAATGACCTCTTTAGGAATACATATGTTTCCTTATATCACTGAAAAGATAGATGCAAAAACAAAATGTCCACAACAATGGACATAAACGAATAGGTGGGGTCTCAGGGGGATATATATACAGTATTAATCGGTGTAACTTGTCGGATATAAGGTACCACAATTTAAATAGACTCAATATTCATTCACTTACATTATGGCCAGACTACCTTAAATCTGACAAGTTACCCCGATAAGTCAGTAACCCTGCTTCATAGTACAGGCCACAGGGGTTAGGATGCCATAATAGAAACAAACAAAAGGGAGAAATTCTCAGATTACAAAAGTTTTTTT